>JAMXBB010000011.1:64937175-65046254 GCA_024138015.1 Lumnitzera littorea | reverse complement strand
TAATTAAGATCTAAATCAGTAATTAACATCCTAATCACCTAATTAACCCCAAATCACCCAATTTTTCCATCATTTTAGGGTTAAAAATTAAGTTAAAAATTTTGAAAATTAATTTTAAAAAAATGGCTTCATAGCACTATTCTACATCATATGAGCATCCTACAGAAAAATTTTGAGCTCCAAACTATACTCCTAAGCCTATTTATTTTTCGGTTTAATCATGCTCGGTTTTGAATAATTTGTTAAGGACCCTATATTTTTAGACATAATTAAACTAAATAAATATTTTTCCCTAAATCTACATATAATAAAACCTTAGAATAACAAGTTTCATAATTTTCTGGGCAAAATAACTAATTTTACAAAATTATTCAAAAATCGGGGTGAATAAATGACTAACCGGTTCGAAGCTTTCTGGCCGTCCAAACCCGATCTAAGGTTGTCGGCCGGTCCAGGCGGTGGTTCTAGTATAGGGTGGTGGTGGTGGTTAGGTCCCAGGTGATGGTGGTGGTTAGGTCCCAGGTGATGGTGAGTGGTGGGTTTGGTTCACTTGCCCAATCTACACAGTTTTTTTTTTCTTTTTTTATTTTCTGGATTTTCTCTCAATTTTTTCAGTGTTCCTATTTTTCTCAGATACTAAACTGACCAAATGACTTCTGTAATTTTTTTCCTTATTTATAGACATTTTTTGTAATTAATATGCATTAATTTGACAAGACTTTGCCCAATTTCCTTGATTTTTAGCTTTTAGGTTATTCAAATTTTATTGGTTGATTTTTCTTTTGTAGCTTTGGACCTGCCATGACCTGATTTAGATCATCTTATCCTCTTCTGATTTTTCCATAATTATTTTATAATTTTCTTTAATTATTTGCTTAGTTTTTGGCCAATTTAGGTAATTTCGCGTATTTTTATCTACACGTAATTACATGTGGGGTACACATGAACATTCCTAGTTATTATTTTGGTCATTCTAAAATTTTTAGTATACATATAATCTATCTCTAGTAATTTATTAGTTATTATATTACACTTTTCGTCTTTTTGGTAATTAGTAATTATTATGCTTAAAATTTGAAAATTTTATAGTCTCCTATTTTACTACTTATTTTCTTAAATTTAAGTTTATGGGGTCATTTTGACTAGTATTTCTCTAAATAGTTTATAATTTGGGTTTGATCGGATCTTTTAACTGATCGCCCTAAATCTTGGGTTTTAAGTTCAATCCTATGGTTGCTTGGCTTAGCTTTAGGGCTTACAATTAGGCTAGGTCCAAACAACTTAAATAGAACTGTAAAATTTTTAAGTTAGTATTTCTTGAGTCACTTATTAATTTAGAAGACAATTTATAAATATAAGTATATATATGTGTGTATACAAGCATGTATATATACGCTAAGATCGAATTCTTTTAATTACTATATCCAACGTACTACTCCATCTCACCATTTCGTAGGTTGGTCTTATCTCTAACAACCTAGGACTCTGATATCTACTAAAAACTATCATGCCCCGAATGCTGTCAAGTTGTAACAATCTGCCGTGTATATCAATTTTATGCTAGAAACTGTCCATTTAGTTGTTGTTGGCATAACCTTGACATACATAAGACCTATATAACAAACCACTCTAAAGTATTTACAGTTCCACAAATATGCCAATGCTTATATATATATAACTTATATTTACAATAAGGCTAGGTATAAAGTGTTTATAAAAGTACATCAATACATAATATAACTCAAAAGTAGGAATCTAACTAGATCACCTAGATCTAGTTGATCCCATAGAAAACAAAATAAAAATTCCAAAACATAGTTCCTTCTCACTTAAGCCTAAATATATCCTTTTGCACACTTAGAGATGATTGTCACATGACATGGTTACTTAAAACCTACAAGCAAATCTATGGGGGAGTAAGCAAATCATCACGACAATAGTTCTATTGCTATAATTACAAAGGCTCTAACTTAACTCACAACTTACTAGATGTTATACAAATATATATATATATATAATATAAACATAGGTGTTCATAAAAATATCATGGGGCATTCTTTTCTTATACAAACCTTCAAGACTATAGAGAATTGAAATCCTTCACCAAAAATGGTAAAATGGGTGATAAAAGCAATTCTAAAGCTAGCTCCTTCTGTAATGACTTAAATTTACATCTTGGCATAGGTCTTCCTATTAGATTTGCAATAACTCTCATGTACTCAGGATCTTAGCCCATCTTATGCTTTTCCTTCATTAACCTGCAGAAAACTATAGGGAATGATCTATAAGACCACAGGCTCAATGTGGGACAGGAGGCAAAAAGCATTTATAAGATGAATAGTATAAGCAAGTTATTAAGTAATTATTACGTACAATGCATGAACAAGCAATGTATCATTCGCATGACGTTATTCAGTCTATCATGAGGTTAAAAAAATTACTCCTACTTTAACCTGAGTTGAGGAGTTGTGATATGATGACTACAATGCCAGTCATAAGGGCTATAATGCCTGCTTATGGCTAATCCCAAACTTATGCAATGGAGGCTCTTGCTTCGCCCGTAACCACCTTTGAGCCCAATGCTCCTAACCTCGTCGTAACTTCTTCTATTGTCACTTACGTTGACCAAGGGTGGGAAAAACCAACTCATTGCACCTCATCAAAGGGGATGAAATTTAGTTGGAAAAACCTAACCGTCTCCTATTGGGATGTAATGCATGTCCTTTTTGAAGTTTTAATATGTATTCGGGTTAGTCCAATTAGGGTAATCAATCAATATATAACACATAGAAAAGAGGCAAGCAACACAGTAAAGTATGTAGCTTAGCTACCAATCAACACTTCAGTAACTAAACACAGGTATAACATGCGTATAAACAACTACTTACAAACACCAACAAGCATATATCTTAATCTCTACAAATCCCACTTACCTGATACTGACTCATTGGCCCATTCCCAAGGTGATAAAGTCTTTGTAGCCTAAAGCCCCTATATAATATGACCAAACTCTTAAGATTTACAAAGCTTACAAAACCATTATCAAATTTAATCTCTTTTAGTTTACCCTATTCTTACTTGATTATTATAACTATTAGGCATAATAAGATTTATAATATCATAAGTTATCGAATTATGTCATATCATTGAACATAATATTGTTGGACATTATAAAACTATATCTCACATACTTTTAACAGAGAATATGTTTTTCATATTAAGGTCCTAGATAATGTAATGAACTCTTGCATTGAATTAATGTTATTATTCATTATATAATATATTTTCATTTGTATATAATATTTTTTTATGTGTACCTATATAGAGCGACAACATAATTACTTGTCTTTTACTTGTAATATAATTCTTATGCAAAGAAATATATCATATATAGCTTATAGTGCATATTTATATGACCATATATATCCTTGTAAAGCCATAATACAAATTAAATATAGTAGCTTGTACACATTATGCATGTTTAATGTTTGTAGAAGACTAAGATATGTCTTGTATCTATCTATATTAGCGTCAAAAATAGGTCTACATGTGCACATATATATAAACGCTTATATATTTTTAGTATTACTCCATGTATAGCTTAAAAAATTATAAATTATTCTTACTCTAGTAGAAGATATTTATCGAGTTTGTGTTTATTATTTATTAATTTAGTAAGATAGCTTATCTACATCTTGTTGTCACTCAACTATCCTTACACCTATAAATGCTTGTAATCGATCTAGTAACTAAGATAAATGATAGATTTAGGTATTTCCTTCCAATTTTGCCTCAATTATCCTTTTTAGTTCAATTTGCATGATGCAAATAAGTATCTAATACATAGCTTTTATTAGTGTAAGTATTTTGGTTTGAACCTTTTTATAGCCTCTACCTAAGAAGAATTTAGTTAAGCTACATTTTAAAATATAATAGTTATAATAATTTAGAGATATCCAACTATATTAATTAATTAGGATATTCTAGAAAAGCAAAACAAAAAGAAATGAAGAACAAGAAGTTACGTATAAGATTTGCTAGACATAAGCTTCTCTCTTCCTCTTATCTATCTATCTCTCTCTCTCTCTCTCTCTCTCTCTCTCTCTCTTTCTCTATAGATATATATATATATCTCGATGAAAGTTTTGTTTGCTACACACATCTCAATTGAGGTGGTTCAAATATATATATATATATATATATATATATTATTAAAGTAAATTGACTCTAAATAATCTATATTATTAAAGTAACTACCCTCTTAAATATTACCATTTAGTCCCCTAATTAAAATTTTATTACAAAAAAATATTAAAAATAACTTATTAAAATTATAATTATTTTATACTAAGGGTAAAATTAGCATATTAACCCACTCCCTCTCAATCCTTACACACATTGCATGGCAAATTTTAGATTATGATGAAGTATAACTATGATGATAATTGATGTCTACTCATATGGAAGGATTTCTATCCCTAATCTTGATTTGCTCATAAGTAGAAAATTAAAGGATTTAAAGTGAGTGTAAGTACCAAAAAAATAATAAATATATATATTATTTAATAAAAATTATGATTTTTCATTGAGTAAATAATGATAAATTTTAAAGATATAAATTTAATTTTATTTAATATACATATGTATCGTGGTTGCATCGTCCGCTAGTATAACTAATAGACATATATATAACTACAAATATATTTATATGGATATATATAAATAATATATATAGACATATATGTAACGACGTATATATTTATACATATTAATATACATTCCTATATAATATCTTAATGCATATATACAGGCAACTATTTGTGGTAAAGTATATATATAGAGATAGATATAGACATAAAAATATGTATATTGATAAGGTACTATATAATTATCTTTTATCTAACTATATATATATATATATTTGTTCTTAGTACAATCATTTGAGTAGTCAAAATATACGTTTAAATACAATATATCTATTCCATGGTTTTGTAAGACAACAAATAATAATGATATATTTAGCCATTTAATTGTATTATATTTTATCAATCCATTTCCAAAATCCAATTTATGAAGTCATTTCGATTAATTTTTATGACATGCAATAAACTTTGATCTACAATAAGAACTTTTGCAGATACCTTACAGTTTAGGTAATAGTGCCCTAAATGTTAATTTGCGAGATTACTTTCTTTTCCTTTTTTTTCGTTACCTTTTATTTTTTTTATTTAATTATTTTAATTTTTTATCTCCACAATGAAGGAGTAGGCAAGATACTATTATCAATTTATAATAGTTATATTTTGTTGGTTTAATCTAGCTTTACATAAGTTTTATTAATAACGCTTCAACAGAATTAAGGCAAGTGACCATTAGGGGTCATTTTGATTTCCACTAACACTTACATCCTTATTTTATCAAATGACGGAGTTTTTGGGTAATTCATTTGCTGCTACCCCTCTATCTAATGTGTTCTAATTGACTTCTTTACTTGATTTTATAATTGTAGTGATTTAAGATATCTTTTGTACCTATTTTTATTTATTTATTTAGTTTTTGTAACAACATGGATATGCACACATACATACTTATATAAAGATATATAATGTTTTTCTGATGTGTTCTTGTACTTTAATTATATTTGAATAAGTTATTTCTAAAATTACTAGTAAACATTATTCTTCTTTTTTTTAATAGTCAACACATGCTAAATTTATCTTATTATTGTTATTATTATTATTAACTCTCAAGCAATTAGATGAACAAAACACCTTATAGGGTCCAAATTAACTGCTATGGCAATTGTAGCTCCTTTTATCAGTCCAATTAAGCAATACTAACTTAATCCTTATTTTCTCATGTATTTGGTAAGTATATGTTATTTTCTAGCTTATTAAATTTCTGTTTCCTCCTCTAACTACATTCTAAGGAGCAAAATGAAAGAAAGCATCTCAAATGTCTAGGTGTCAATTTCCTTATTACATACTCAAGTATATTAAAAATAGATTACAATTGTCATTGCTATTTAGCTTATTGCCCTTTCTAGTTAGATTACATATGCTAGATTTTTACTTATTAATGATTATGATTCAAATAGATTGTAGTATCGATAAATGTACGTGTATATATACATATATATCTTAACATTTAATACCATAGTTTCATGTAAATAAAGCTATTTTAAGTACCCTATTTGGTGTATTTCTTACCTATAATTATAGATTATTGCTAAGTGCTATGTTATATCTCAAAGTTCGAAATTTGAGTTTCCAATAGATGATGTATTACTTTATTCTCTAACCATAAATTTATAATATATCGATCATAAATTAACCTATTTAAATAAAGGAAGTTTACAACATTACTTCAGGTAATTTATAGTGACACACACAACATTTTATCAATCTAACTCATTTAAGAATATATTTCTCATAATTGGTATTAATTAGAGAACCTTTTCCTTTTTTTTTCTTCGCCTTCCCCCCCCCCCCCCCCCCCTCCCTCTCAAACCATATAAAAAATAACAAAAAAAATTTATAAGATCAAATTTATCCTGCTTTTGTTAGATTAAAAAAATCTCCTAAACTGTAAGGTATTACATTTAACCATAGGGCCTCATTGGTTTGGTGCTTCCTCGTACATGGCTTAATTGATAGGCCTCTTTGAATAGTCCTCCGTCTCTTGTTAGTAGAATGTTTTGCTTCAATCTTTTGTAAGTTGTCCCCTTCTATTAAAATATAAGCCTATTCCAATACTTTATTTGGTCTACACCTCGAGCGTCTTAAATCTCCCTTTATTGAAGACTATATCTCTCTTCCTTAAATAACTCTATAATGGTATTCTCTTTCATGACTTGTGTAGGGGGTGCAATATCGAAAGAGGTTACATACATGCTGCATGTTGTAACGCGCTACACGTGATCAAGGAAATGATTTGACTTGCATGTATGGGATAACAAGTGAAGTAGGATAAAGAGGAGGAGCAGACAATCTTAGTAGGCTTTAATACATTAGGTGACAGGTAAAGGCGCGCGATAGCATCAAACTCTACAATGGGTGAAGAATGAGGTGATGTTCTTGAGATGTTTGTGTGTTTTGATCTTTGAGACAGAATTCTAACAGAGTAACGGTGTTAATAAGAGTTTGTCTCTCCCAAATGAGGAAATGAATGAGGTATTTATAGAAGATAATAGGTGAATTCGATACGTTAGATCGTAACATTAATTAATGGTTAAGATTAAAGCCTTTTACATATAAGTATTAAATGGGCTTTTTTTTTCTATGGGATTAGGCCCAAATAAAGAGCTTTATATTTTATTAGTGTGAGCTAAACCAAGAAAGGCTGGATCGGTCGTACCAATCCAACGGGCCTTACTCCAAGCTCACCATGCCAAATCTCTCTTGATTATCTTAAATTTCATGGACTTGACTCTTTGGACCCTATCACCTTAACCCACTAAGTTAAGCCCATGAATCAAATTTAGCCCATTACAACTTGCATTGCTATGTTAAACTTTATAGCATAGCCAAACTTCTTAGTTACTAGAATAATAAACTATGTCTTCTCATTAAGCAAGAGAATGGAGTTAGATTGAGGAAAAATTATGGCATCCATTTTATCTAGGAAGTTTATAGCAATCATAAACTTAAAGTATACTCTACTCTCATACTAACTATAGATGTTGAATTTCACATTTGGTATAAGGCATATGAGAGTATCTAAGCTTTTAATTTTAGGCATTTTAATACTTAAATATTCAAAACTTGAATTTAAGTGCTCAAAAATTAAAAATTTGGTCATTTAAGTGTCTACATATAATAGACATTATACATATGATGAACACTAAACTACTTGAAATAAAAAATTTAGGCACTTAAGTGAACAAATCTTCAATTTTCAAGTACTAAAATTCAAGTTTTAAATAGTTAAACATAAAACTATCCAAAATCAAAAGTTCAAACATTTCTATATGCATTATCCCTACCATATTCTCAGCAAAACCTTACATCATGGCCTTCTTAAAATTCAATCTTAAGTCAGATTTTACTACTCTCCACCCTTAACCTAAGTTTATCTTAATATCCTTTAAAAAAGAACAATTACGCGGCTCTTGTATCCACTATTATATACATATTTCTCTCTACCACCTTAACTTTTGCATAAATTAGCCCCTTATGCATCTTAGTGTCTTCAAATTTCACATAACAAAGGAGACATATTGTACCAAGTCGACCCTTCTCATCATTGTCATCATTATCTGACTTCTTGTCTATCATCAAAGTAGTTAAAAGTTTCTTCTCTAGAATGTCCCTGGCATAATGCAGGTTATCATAGAAGTGAAATTTTAATTCTTTAGGCTTCTTCTTTTTCACTATTTTTTTTCCTTCATCCCATCTTTCTTTTTACTAGACTCAAGGACTTATTATTCTTAGCCTCTTCCTCTTCTTCATCTTCAGTACTTGTGGAAGACCATACTTCTTGATTCTATAATTCCACTAATTTGTAAGCAATTGCAATTGCTTTAGAGATATTCTCAACTTGTCATCGTTTTATCTCCAACGTAACTCAATGTTTCGACCCATCTAAGAATATGATGAGAGCATCATCTGGATTGCAATCTAATATCTGCCGCATAGCACTTAAAAGCTCTAAAGCTAGCAAAAGTACTAGTTAACCTAAATACAACTAACATTAAAGAGTTGAGGTTGGGTGTGATCCCTATAGTTAGTGTCACAGGCAAGTATGATCTTTCGAACAATAGTTACTTTAATAGAATAGTGAATTAAGTTAAAGATAGAAACTAAATAGAAGCTTTGAGGAAAATAATACTTTACCATAGAGTGAACAATGTATAAATTAGCGCATACCCCTATATTTAAAAGCTTTCTCAATTGAATAATCGAGATCGAATAATCTAATATAGATCAACTTGAACTTATCAACTTTTAATACAATCAATTTGGATAACTATATTCATAAAACTTCTCAATAGGCCTCCATCTTGGATGATAACCTACCAGCCCATTGTTATTAGGCCCTCGCTAGACCATAATTTGAGATTTTCTAAAATTGGTCCACGTCGCATATACATGATATGCATATGATGAATTTCTCGATTTAGAGTTATAAACTCTAATTAAATATAAAAAAATAATATAATTATTTGTGAATACATTTGTTTATCTCCTAAAACTTATATAATCAAATAGTAAATTGATGAATTTTCTTGTTAAATATGTTTATTTCATACCATAGGACCACTTATGGGCAACAGTAAAAGTAAAAAAAAAAAAAAAAAGAAATTTGAGAAGCTAAGGAAAAGGTAAATAATGATATAACTTTAAAAAACCACAAAAATAAGGCTTTTAGGAAAATAATTCTACGAATACAATACTTAAAATCACCTTTTAAAAGGGAAATTTTGAATTGAACTAATATCACATTTTTAAAGAGTGACTTTATCTATCAAAGTTAAAATCACCCTTTGAAGAGTTGATTTTATGAATATTTCTAGAATTAGCTCTTTAAGAGGCGATTGTATTAGCAACCTGACACAACACACACCATAAATCACCTAAATTTTGTATATGTAAAGTATCAACCACAAAATGAAATTCTAGCCATACTTCACAACCATGTCTAACCCCTTACACTAAGATCCAAATAACTCAAACCTTGTACAATATAAACATCACTATTTTTCAGACTTCTCAACACTTGTAAAGTAAAAAAACCATACAATATCTATATTTCTTAATCATCAACATAATCGACAACCACAACAAATCTTTGATTAATAAAAAGTTAGAACAACACATTTAAGGAAAATGAAAATTTCAATACTTCGTACACTTAGTCAATATAGACAAAATGTATACAATGTTCAGTAACTATAGCAAGTGAGAATCTACTATTGTTTATGTCATTAACATGCATAGGCATGCTTCTCTTAAGTATCCATATTAAGCTAGGGCTACACCATCTGGTCTACATCTAACTATATGATTTGTACACCATCCTTATATAGGTACTAGAGTAGATCACATACATAAGTATCGAAGTAAGCTTGATCTACGTAAGCCCCTCGCCTATGTCCCCAATGTAATCTCTAACTTACCTCTGAAATGGAGTATAAGGAATATGAATGTGACTGCTGAAGCTCTCTTCAAAAGGTTTCTAATATTAGGTGCCATGGGAGATTTTTTTTTTTTTTTTTTGGGGGGGTGGGGGGGTGTGGTGGGAGTAGGATAGTACTAAGGTAAGAGATTGTCTCAAATGTCTAGGTTAACCTATTTATGTCGTTGCCCTCTACTTCGTTCTCGACTGTGCCCTCTATACTATGGCTCATGCATATGCAATCCTCATGCTTGATGTCTAAACTCGATGGGGGTGCATCGTCTAAATGTCCCTAAGCTATTAAACGATACCATTCACACCCACTTGCTTAGTTATAATATCCTTACATGACATGTAAGGCAACCTATGTATAAAATTAACTTATATGTAAGAAATAACTTTATGGTTAGTATATATATACAAATAGAGGTATATAAGTGAGTTAAACAAACTAACCTGGTCCCGCCTACTTTGGCTTATGGGCTAAATCGGCTAAGCTCATTTACCTTGCTTTTTGAATGAGCAAAAAAATCTTATCCCTACCCATTTAAAAAACAAGCTAACCTGTGGGCCAAAGGCACAAATGTGTTAAACCAGTCAATCTAAACCGACCTACTTTAGCTTGTAGGTTAACCGGGTCGAGCTTATTTGGTTTTTCAATAGGCCAAAAACCTCAACCCAAACCCGTTAAAAAAAGAGATTAAATAGGCCAACCTGCAGGCCAAAACCAAAGACTACTTATACACCTCTATGTATAAACGAAGAGTAACCAAAACAAATAGGTTAGATTTATAACATGTATATTCAAGAGGTTCCAGATTCGTGGATATATCAACGCTTGACCCATTAGTACCAATTATGATGGTCTGAAGCAACATCGGGTGGTGGTCATATCCCAATAATCCTATTACAATGGTTGCTCATTAATCGAGCTAAGTCATATGGATGGTAGCCTATTTTGTCTTAATCCAGTTATGGAAGTCTATCTTGTGGAGCATTCGTAAAGTATTTGGATAAGCAAGAATCTTTTAAATCCTGCCAAACTATCAAGTTAAGCAATTTAAGTAATAGAACTCTACGTATGGAAGTAGATAAATGGTACTTACACTAGCTAAATATTACTCCCATCCAAACAATTTACAAGAAGCCTAGCGATGTCCTCATATATGTAGGGGATCCAAACCACTTGAGAACTTATCGATTTAGAATATGTACTAATTAGCATATGAAAAGATAAAAATAGTCAAGTTAATAAAATAATTACCTGCTCTAGACACCAATGGTCGAATACATCATTATACTAGCTCACCACATGCATAAGTAGCTTAATGATATTGAATTTTGCTCTCCATTGACTCATTAGTAGCCTATTGTCTTCTACTGTCGTAATTTGATAACATAAAGTGATAATGTATAAAAAGCACTCTTATGCCCAAACTTAAAGTATGAGTAATGGCCTACTGATCTCGGCAACATCTATCCGTCAAATAATGCATAACTAATGATAAAGCTATGCCAAGCATACAGCACACCAAGTATATTGCTCAGCTGCACTAAGGTTCAAGAAGAGAGGAAGGGACATTAGATGTACCCAATTATTTAACTCATTCAAGAAGAGTATCCCTCCAATCAGCTACATAATTAAGTACTAAGAAAATTTTACTCAAGCACCATGAATAACATTATCGAAAGGGCAAATACTTAATAAGCAAAAGCACACATCAAGCCAATCCATCTATGTGCTACCTATCACAACCTGGCCATTAGCAGGGAAACCAATGAGCAAAGATATATCCAGTAAGGTAAGTGTCATCTTGCTAGTATGGAAGTGGAATATATGTAACTCCTTTCTCCAAGACTCTACTAAGGTAGTGATCAAAATGTTAGCTTAACGAAGAATATGACTGCTACTTGATTTTTTAGTAGGTGGAACAAGTTGAGATTCATAGACATGGGTTTCAACCATTATTATCATGTCCTCCCAAATCATAATCAGCCGTTGCGGGGATGTTCTTTTCATGAATTTCAGCATATATCCCTACTAAATCACTAACTCCACCATGTCCTTGAGAGGACGCCAACAGCTTCTAAATGTCATATTGTCATTTATAGGTATAACACAAAACAGATCCATACTTCCTCGTACAAGAGGACACCTATAGATCAACTCAACCTGATGAGTCACCACGTCAATTTGAAGACGATTACATATCAAACCCACCAATTGATCATAAGTTGTACCCATTGGAACCTCAACTATTGTTATCGAGCTTCTATTGTAGTGCACCCATCCTTCTTTTCTACAATTTTCTTCTAATATAGGAAACCACTATGACATTATACATTTTTACCCTATTTGCTGCAACAACTTAATAAAATTCATGACATAGAAAACCTTATGTTTTATTTAAATAAACACAATCATGGATACCAATTTTGTATTATTATCACGCTTAATACAATAGTTAACACATATACATAAAAAAAGTTGAATTAGTATATAGTATTACGACACTATATATAACAGTTCAATTGACACTTAATACAATCAAAATTTAGAAGAAAAAAATTGAAAATACATGTGTATCCTAGTTCCAATTACAATACATATTACATATGCATATAAAATATTTAGGTGGATAAATTTTAAAGAAAAAAATTAATGAGAATAACAATGTAGTATAATATATGCTGATATAAACTTGTGTTTCATATCTACAAGTGAACAAAAGTTTCAAAAAGAAAAAAATACCTTTTGGTACTTTTCGTATTTAGAGAGAGAAATGAAAATTAAAGTATGGATTTCTTTTCCTTGAATTTGGTATAGGAAGGAATGGTGACTGTGTTAAGACTTCTAATCTAGTGTCAATTTAGACAAAAAAATTGAGTATATAGAGAGAGGTCACATTGGGGCTTTTGTTTTCTTAGAGAGAGAGAGAGATTAGTGTTCATAAGAATGAGAAAGAGAGACGAAGAAAGTGGCGCTAGGGAAGGTAGGGTTTAAGCTCAATGAAATTGCTTTTTTGGTAACGTGATTTCATTCCAAATTAAAATTAATTTTTTAAAAGGAGATTTTAAATATTATATTCTTTAAATTATTTTTCTAAGAATTCTATTTTCGGATTGTTTTTAGTTTTATACTATTATTTTCCTTTTTCCGAAAACCCATTAGAAATTAGAATGAAAAAGGATGCGGATCAGAAAGAGGAATCTGCGTGTGCTGTCTCCCTCACGGCGCATAATAGCCACTTCCACCTGGAGCCCCGCTCTACTGGCAAGGCAGCAAGTCGAAGGGAAGGCTTTTTAGTTTGTAAAGAATTTAAACGTTTATACACACGCAACAAACTCATGACTACCAGATTTAACGGACTCTGTAATTAAACAAAAATCCAAATAAAATAAAAAAAAATCAAATTCAACATTTTCTTTGTGCTTTCTTCTTTTTGTTTCTCAGTAAACCCTAACTTCATGCTCTTCATCTTCATCTTTATCACAATCAATCAATCGATTCGATTCATTATCTAATCAAGCATATCATTACTTTCTTCCTCTTCATTTATTCCTCTTTCCACATCTCTCATCGCTAGAGAGGCAGATAAAGAGAGAGAAATGGCGGAGGATGGAGGATCGGAAAGAGGAGATTCCATGGCGGCGACGGGGTCAATGGATTCAACCGAGTCGCGTTGGGTGTTTCAAGACGAGGACGAGTCGGAGGTCGAAGAAGACGAAGATGATGATGGTGATAATGTAGATGAGGATGATGACAACGCAACGAAGGTGACGTCACCTCGAATGGCTTTGGATTCGGAAGATGAGGACAATGCAGAGCATAGGTTGATTCGTACTGGTCCTCGTGTTGATTCTTTCGATGTGGAAGCTCTCGAAGTCCCTGGCGCGCAACAGAGATTCGAGTATGAGGTGAAAATACGAATTTCGCACTATGATTGCAGTGAATTTGACGTTTGATCGTGTTAGTGATATTTTAATCTTTATTTGATTTTCGGCTTCTCATATTTGATTTTGATGACATTGTATAGGCTTTCGAACGTACGATTAATATTGGATTGAAATTATATTGATCACGGAGTATTGTTATCTTATGATTTAATAAGAGGACAATATAGAAGCAGAAAGGCTAAGTAGCATGGTGATTTAATTTGTTGAGTGTGGCAACAACGTTTTTGCATGTCGTATGTAGGAAATGTGTGAAGTTTAAGATGGTTCCTAATGTTATAGTCACTGCACCGTGCTAGTTTGCAGTTGAACATGTGAATGCGTAGGAGGTGGTGGAGGGAAATTATGCTAGATTGCATTGGAAAGGTGTGAGGTTTGGGGAGGCTGATAATATTCTAGATTTTCAAGAACATGATGAAGTTGAACTTATCACTTGCTATAGTGGTGGCACCTCGCGGTTTCAGTGGTAGAGGTTTTTCAAACACTGTGAGCTTGCTGTTGAATATATGAATGTGTAGAAAATGGAAGATTTGAATCCATGTCTCATTATAGTTTGATGTGTGAGCTTTCAGGTGGTTTGTTAATAGAGTTTTACAATGCTGTGATGGTTTCTAGTTTTAAGATGAGTGTTGAGTGAGTAAAATCTCTATCTAAGGGGGAAGTTATGAAAGATTCTTTTTCTTTCTCCTGTCATTAAGGATGAGAGATTTCTAATTTTTTGAGAAATAGGTATGGCGGGACTGAACTGTATTTCTTTTATTGGCTGAAGAAAGGATTAGCAACTTTGGAGTCCATTTCTTCCTTGTACTAAGAGTGAGAAGGAAAACGTATATCTTCTATAAGGTAGCCCAAGCAAGATTTAGTATATCCACGTAAATCACGTTTCCCTTTTTGTCAATGAACAATTCCATTATTTCTCAATTCTCACTTATAATATTGGAACCATGGACTCATAATCAAAAAGGATTTGATCCCACTGGAAGGTTTTTAAAAAAAACTGTAGTTTGTTTCTCAAAGCTGATCTTACTCTAGTTTGTGGAATTTGGTGTACTATTTTTGTTTATTTTATGTGCTTAACATGCAGAGCTACCTCAAAGTTAAAGCAAGCATCCTGATGTTAACTTAATTTTGTGGCAGCTTTTTGTTGTTGCATTCTATTCTTGGTTTCACTTTTTGTAATTGATTTATCATGTGAAGTAGGCTTGAATTTTGAGCTGTCATCTACTTTGCCTTTGGTAAATTGTTTACCCTAATATAAGCTTCTATCTGGGGCATTTAATCTGGCTGCAGGGTTTCAGTGTTGGTAGGCGATTTTTCATTGCATTTCAAATACTTGCAGTTGTTTTTGGTGATGTTGGAACAAGTCCATTATATACATTTAGTGTGATGTTCACCAAGGCACCTATAAATGGAGATGAAGATGTCCTTGGGGCACTGTCTCTTGTCCTATACACCCTAATCTTGATACCTTTGGTCAAGTATGTTCTCATTGTCCTTTGGGCCAATGATGATGGTGAAGGTATACAGAGCCTCTTTCATACTTCATCTTTTGTCTCATCTCCACTGAAATAGTTAAAATTCTGAAAAGCAGTAGATATTAATTAGTACATCCGTCTAAAACTTTGTTTTCATCTCTGTCAATTGCTCAAACTTCTGCAGGTGGTACTTTTGCCTTGTACTCATTGATCTGCAGGCATGCCAAAGTCAGTCTGCTACCAAATCAGCTACCATCAGATACACGTATATCATCATTTAGGCTAAAGGTACCATCCCCCGAACTTGAAAGGTCACTCAAAATCAAGGAAAGACTGGAGAATTCTCTGGCTTTGAAGAAACTTCTTCTGATTTTAGTGCTTGTTGGCACTTCCATGGTGATAGCAGATGGTGTTGTTACACCAGCAATGTCAGGTCCTCATTGATTTCTTGGTTTGATGTCACTCCTCTGTCATCTTGCAATAATCCATCAATTTACTTTAGCTTTTTCTTTTCTTTTGCATGAATATGTTCTTTTTCTTTTCTTTCATTTCCAGGCATTTTCAGTTTGATTAAGACATATTTCTCACTTTTGATATGTATTTTTGGTTGTGCAGTAGTGTCAGCTGTTGGTGGTTTAAAGGTTGGCGTGGATGCCATTGGAGAAGGTAGTATGGACTTTAAATGACAGTTATAATCTTTTTCTTATTAGTAGCAGTGAAGAGAAGAGGTTTAGCTTCTTTTTTTTTTGTCTTTTCTTTTTTTAAATTAGTTATGTTTCTTTCTTTTAGCCTTAGATACAAGAAACCTCTTTCACTGAACTATTTAAGTATAATAGCCTACCTGCTCTTAATTACTTCTGAGATCTTACTTTTGCTGTTTCCAAAGTATGTTTGTAATTTCTGTAACTCTTATTAGTGCAATACTGTGGTTTATTAATTTGAAACTGTTGCCCTTTGATCAAGCTTTCTTAATGAGAAACATAATATAAATGAATGGTTTTGGAATATCTCCACTTGGTTTTTACAATCTTCTTTTACCTGCTCTGATTTAGCATTAGGATTTGTTCTTTGGGGATTGTGTACGAAGATATGTTTCTTGATTGAAATTCCTGTTGATTATTAGGAGAAAAACTGTACAGTACTGGCCAATTCCTAATGTGCTCATTAGGATTTAGTCCAGTTTGTGTGACATCATGGTTGATCTAGATTTCTGGTGTCTCGCACACTTGAAGTTCATCTTTACAGTTTATTTTTTATGTAGTTTGTTGATGACATCAGTTTCATTGATAGAACTTGCACTTACTCAATTTACTAACATCATTGTGAAACTTTAACTTGGCAGCATTAACTTTTAGCATCTACTATGGCAGTGTATTTTTGAAGCAGTTGTTTATTTTGTTCTTATTGGTTATATCTAGTTAGTGTCATGATGTGATTTTGAAGTAAATACTACAGGCATCTTACGCTCAAACTGTGGCCCTTCCTTACTTTCTCTTCATAATATTATGTTGTAGTCTTTTTTTCCTAATGGCACAGTATAGTATTTTCTGTTGGATGTTTCTAGAGGTAAACGTGCTGGATTGTAGTAACTCTGGTGTATCTCTCATATAAAGGCAAGGTGCTCATCCTCGTTATGAAATATATGGTGAAATTCTACATTGTGGGTCCAAATAGTCTCTTGAAGGAAATGCTATTTGTTAAATTGCTACCTTGACATCCTAAGATATTGGGAAGTCTTCTACATAATGTCAGGAGGGGTGAAGTATTTGTTTTCTTTGCTCATTTCTTTTTCCTGGCACATCAGAAGCAAAGGAGAGAGAAAAAAAATCTCCCTCTAGTTGCCAAATATATGGTGAAATTCTATTATTTTGCAAGTACAGGAGAGCTAATTTCATTTGACTATCTTGCTTTATGAATACTTTGTTTAAAGTGGCTGATATATTTGGGATCTTAGCAAATATTTCTTTGCTATCCATCATTCTTTTCTCCACCTATTTTGATTCTTGCACATACTGAGGTCAAGTGAACATAGAGTTGACTAATTTCTTTTCCTTTTTTGATGTGCAGATCATGTGGTGATGATTTCCATTGCCTGCCTTGTTATTTTATTTAGTGTACAGAAGTTTGGAACAAGTAAAGTGGGACTTGCAGTAGGCCCTGCACTATTTATATGGTTTTGCTCTCTTGCGGGTGTTGGGATTTATAATATCATTAAGTATGACTTCCGTGTATTGAAGGCGTTTAACCCTGTTCATATATATTTCTTCTTCAAACGAAACACGACCAAGGCATGGTATGCACTTGGAGGTTGTCTTCTTTGTGCAACAGGTAAAGTATTGCTTGAACTAAAAAGCATCTAATCATGTTGTCTTTTTTCTTGTCCCTCACCTCTAATTTAAAATTTTACTCCAATGCATCTGGTAATGTTATTGCTCAAGTGAATAGTAGCAAAGGAAGGAAAATTCATAGACCAATCCCATTGCCTGTTATGAGTCAATATGGGGCGAATATTATTCGATTTTGTTTAGTTCTAGATATACTGAATCTTCCCTGAATTGTTGCCCTGTAGCCATTTGAGATATATTCATATGTACTAAGAATGTGGTCAAAGGCGAAAGGTGCACTTGAGGCACATAACACAAAAATCGCCTTAGGGAACAGGCACAAAGAAAGAGCACGCCTGAGTAAACTAAGGCTCAATCCATAAAAGTAATTGGAATATGTAAAACTTTAATTGCAAATTCTTAGTATGCTATATCATATTCCTTCTATTATCTTTCATTTTAGTATTACATATCGTAAGTAATATAAAATAATTTGAAATGCATTATCCTTCACAGAAAATTATTTTTATCCTTAAAATATAAACAAAATTTTAATAGTGAACGATCGCTGATGATTAGCACAAATATGCATTTATTTTGGCTTTCCAATTTAACAAATAAAAATGATGGACTTAAAGAAAGATAGATGAGCAGTAGAATTCTAAGAATAGAATAAAGGAACCACAAATAAATTAACTACTATCTATGGTACACATTAGTTTGTAAGGAATAATTTGACATGAGGGTAGGTGGCGCGGAAACTTGAAATTGGAGTTATTACACTAGCTATAATACACATAAGCCTATGAGGATTGGCTTGTAATGGGTTAGGTAACATTTGAGCTTGGAATAGAAGTTCATTATCATATTTATCTTATTACTAGCCAATTTATGTCACTAAAGATACTCAAGAAATCCAGTCAACTTACACAAATTTGCCAACATTTTGTTGAGGCATTCACACTTGTCTTTGATGTAAAAGCATGTGCCTTTTTCATGTCACCTCACCTAGGTGTCACCTTATCACTTTAAGCAACATGGTGCTTGCCTTTAACTATATTAATGCTGAATCATCTATATTTGATTCAAATGAGAAATGGTTGATGTCGGCAGCGCCCGCCCAACCCCACCCCCCCCCCCCCTCCAAAAAAAAAAAAAAAAAGGAAAAGAAAAATGGTTGATAAGCAACTGAAAAGCAGCGATTTTCTTTATAATTATCTTATTAAAACCAAGAGTGACCCTTCCACTTCTAAACCCTGCTATTTAACTGATATCTGGTGCAAATATACTGTTTATAGATTTTTGGTTAAGGCATTCCTTCATGGACTCCAGCCACAATATACTGTTTATAGATGCTGTTGGCATAAACATATTGTTTTGTATTCTTTGCTACAAGTGGTGGAATTATTAAGAGGTGGTGGTGATTGTCTATATTGTATGAAATATGCTTTATGGTTGGAGAATTTGCTGAATGAGATTTTCAAATGGAAGTATTTGTCTCTGGTTAATTTGCAAATAATGTTTGCTACAAATATGGACTGCAAATAGACAAATTTGAATGAGGTTTGGGTTCCATACTCTGTGGAAGCTATTTCTTGAAGCCACCTTTTTCCACATACTGAACTTTATTGGGTGTTTTATGTCACTGGTGATAGTTGGACTAACTGTGTTTGTGCCTCTGCATCATAAGAAAACAGAAAAAGTAGCTTGTGACACTTGACATTTGAGGATGGGCTGTACAGATCTTTACTCACCTCTCAGCTCTTAATTAACTTGACCCCTTTGTGAGATTTCGAAATGAATGGCAGTCACAAGTACATAGACTAACTATGGTTGGCTGTTGAATTCAAGGTTGGGAAGCCATTTTGTCATTAAATTAGACCGTTTCTGATATTTCATCATGTTTTCTATAGTATTGGTGTGCCACTTTAGTTATTGTGCAGTAATGTTATCAAACAGCTCGAATATTGTTGTGTAATAAATTAGACCATTTCTGATATTTCGTAATCATCTATTTAGTATGGTGTTATACTAGAACACAGTATGAGAAGTCAGTTTGTTGTTTATGCCCATTATTTGAACTTAGCTAATCTATATCAACTTTTGACTGATGTGTTTACTGCTTAAACCGTATTATTTAGCTTTAGAGTTAAGAAACTAATACTTGAAATATAAATATGCAACCACTAGAGCATTGCTCTATTACTACTAGTCTAACTGCAGATTGTGAATGTCATGTATTATTATTGGTAAAAGCTAGTATAAAATGCACACCAAATCAACAAACTTAAACTGTTAGATCAGATAGTCACTGAACCAAATTTGACATAATGGAGTACTCTGTTACCCAAACTTGCTGTTCACCCCCACCATACTGGCATCAACACTGCACAAGGCTGGGGTCAGGGTATGAGATATGGGTGGGACGCTTCGAAGTGCGAGGGGAAGCATGACGCCAACATGTGGAACTCCAGCAATGTGGAATGGCAGGGTGGATTTACAGAGATGAAGATGAATGCCATTGCTGGAGAAGTATGCTAGCAAGGTGGGATGCTGCTAATGTGGAAGGCCACCAAGGAGTAATAGCAAAGAGAGAGGTAGAGCTGGTTGTACTTTTTTGAGCTAGGTTTAGGATTGAGATGCAGGATTAAGATTGCAGAAACTAAGGCTATTAGAGCTTTGGGCCTAAGCTTTGGCTTTGCTAGCTATATAAAATTTATAAAAAAATAAAATAAAATATGAACAATATGTTTATTTCATAGAATTGGAATTTAATTCCCTTTTTATTCCTTATTACAATGTTCACTTGGTTTTTTGTTACGGAATCGTAATTCTATAAGAATTCTTATTACTTGAAATTAAGTAATAAAGATTACTTAATTTAATTAAGGAATCATGATTCCTTACCACTACCACTATTGCCATCGCCGTTGTCGCCATCACGATTGTCGCCACCATCACCACCATCGATAGTTGCCGCTACTGTCGTCAATACTGCAGCTACCGCCACTAGAACCACCATCATTGACCACCGCTGCCGCTACCATTGCCATTGCCATTGCCATCACCACCGCACCACTACTATCATCGCTATCACCACCGTTGTTATAGTTGCTAACACTACTATTACTACTGTCGCCATCGCCGCCGCTGCCATTACTATTACCACCAACTACCACTACTATTGATACTAATCATCACCATCACCGTCACCATCACCGTCACCGTCACCGTCATCACTCCTACTACCACCAACCACCATAGCTACCGCTACCATTACTGTCATCACAATTGCCACCACTACCGTTACCGTTAACTACCACCTATTATTTTAGGATTTGTTGAGAAATAAAATAGACTAAGGATAATTTAGTTATTAAAGTTATATTATATATCTATTCTTAAATTACTTATAAATCCCATTAAATAAAGTGATATGTATTATATCCTTATTCCATTTTTTGTAGAATTCCTTCCATTCCCTCTTATTCTATTCCATGAAATAAACAAACTGGAAGTCTTTTAAGTAAACTGGCTAATGGGCTTTTGCTTGGCCATCCGGTTTTGGCTTTGACCTTTATGCTTAGAGTTTTACCAATTTTTTGACATATAACTTTATGTTAATCTCCATCTAAAAAAAAAAAAAAATCAACAATGTTATCTAACATAACCAGATCCTCATTCTCATGTCTAAACTTTAAAACCTTTTTCACTAGGTCCATGAGCACTATACTTGTAAAATTCATGGGTTTGACACCTAGATCCATACTTGTACTGGACATTCTTGAGTTCAGATAGCAAAACTGGAGTAAGAAACATACCTATGTAATCATTTAGCCTTTTCTTTAGTCAATCGGTCCTTTTGATGTGAATCAATGAAAAAGCAACTTGTGAGGAGGAGTGTTAATAATATGTATGAGATCTATAAGCATAAACTTTTCAATCAGATAGTTGCAAGGCCAGACTCAATTATAAACTATAGAGCCAAAGTAAGGTAAATATAGAGGAAAAGGAAAGATGGTATAGACTATTAGGATCTGATCTCTCTCTCTCTTCTTCTATCTCTCTCGTTTTTTTTTTTTTTTTTTTGGTGGCTCTTTCTGACTATCTTAGATTGATACTAACCTTCTCAAAATGCTTAACCAAAAACTGTGCCCTTCACTTGCCTTTGAGTAAAATAACTATAACACAAACTTTAAGTTTCCACCTTTAACTCCTTGACAGAACAATAGGGACTTTTATTTAATTTATGTATCAATTTTTTAAAAACCAATGCGAAGAGTTTGTTTTTCTATTTGGTGATTGAATCTTTTTTGCTCTCTCGCTGCTTCTCTGTATTACTGGTGACTCTTGTGTCTACTGCAGGTTCAGAGGCAATGTTTGCAGATCTTTGCTATTTTTCTGTTCGATCAGTTCAGGTAATAAGGATACTGCCCTCTCTGTAGAATAACTCAACTGCATTTTGTTAATATACTATCTGGTTGGTTTTTTTCTTTCCTTATCAATTGTTGTATAACATTTTCCAAATTTTTATCAATTATATTGCTTGTCAGCTACAACCTGATTTACTTGATAGTGTTTTTTTTGCAGCTTACTTTTGTTTTTCTTGTACTGCCATGCCTTGTGTTGGGTTATCTGGGTCAGGCTGCCTACCTTATGCAGAATCACTCTAATTATGAGCAAGTTTTTTTCTCTTCAATACCAAGTAAACATCACTCTTTATTTTGTTAGTGTTATTACCTATTCCACTGTTTGATTCATTCATATGTGTTTGTGATTTTCATGCACTTGTCTTTTTTGTTTGCTCGCATTTGAGAGTGACAATGAGGAGGAGCTATCCTTTCTAACTCTTTTGTGCAACATTTCTTTGTTTCACTACTTTATGTGGCTGTAAATCACTGAGTTCTGAAGAATCACCTTCTCTGCAGGTGCAGTGTTCTGGCCAGTTTTAGTCATAGCTAATGTAGCTGCATTGATTGCCAGCCGAACGATGACAACAGCAACATTCTCATGTATAAAGCAATCTACAGCACTTGGGTGTTTCCCTCGCCTTAAAATCATTCACACCTCCCGGAAATTTATGGGTCAGATATACATCCCTGCAATTAATTGGTTTCTGATGGTAGTCTGTGTGATCTTGGTGTCCTCTATTTCAAGCATCACTGAAATTGGAAATGCATATGGTAAGATTTCCCCCTTTCAACATATGCCTTTTTGAGTTTTCATCATGTAATCTTGTTGCCTGTGATAACCTGTGTTTTCGCTGCACCATGTTTGCTCCCCCCCTCCCTCCCATCCCCCTCCGTTTCATATTTTGTGGTTTTGTTTTTCTACACTTCTTTCATGGGATATAAGTTTATTGTGCTGTGTTGGTTTTGTTGGATTTGGTAGATTTTCATGTGCAAAGCATTAGATTGTCCCTATGGGAATTTGTTGCAGTGTTTATCCATTGGAAATTAGCTAAATCAAATTATCAGAAAAAAGAGAAATAGTTGTTCCATTTGAGTCTCATTTGATTAATATCACGGGATTCCAATTCCTGTTCTATTTATTGAAAGTTTTGTGAGTATACAAGAGTGAGGGGAAAAAAGTTTTACTCCATATTTCCTGTCCTTGTGGTCTAATAACTAATTGTAGGGGATGGTCAAATCTTAAGAAATTTGGTGCCATCTTATTTGAATCTCTTGTCTCCAGCCATCGATGACCCCATTTCTGTGTCTACAGTCACATTTTTAATTTTCTAAATGTCTCTTCCTTGCCATGCTCTCATTAAGATAGAAAACTGAATCATGTGGATTCTACCATTTATCGCCTTTTTGTATAGCTGTTTAGGTGATCGAGACAACTAACTAACTCAAAACATACCAAGTTTATTATTTGTTTCTGCAAGCTGCATTTTTTCAAAGGAAGCTGTGCAGCCAGCTCTGATAGTGACTGGTAGTGGCACTGAATATGTTCAGAATCTTCATTGATGGTAGGAAGATATTTTGCTGCTTCACCACTGACCCCTTGAAAGTATCTTTAGAATATAAAGATAATTTTTTAATCAATTTTTGTATTTTCTTAATGACAATGGCATTAATGGACAACATATCATAGTCAAGTTGGTTCAGCGTTTGTTTTCCTCTCCAAAATCATGGGTCCAAGTCTTGATGAGAGATTCAGGGCAGCATGATTGAGATGGTATGGTTACGTGCAAAGATGACCTCCGGGAGGACTTGTTAGGCATTGCGACACTTTAGATACAACTAACATTATGTGGGAGAAGACCATAGAGGATGTGGAGGGAGATGATTGAATATTGTATAACATATTTCAGATATTAGAAAGGATATGGTTTACAACAGAACACAATAAAGAAATGGGATCGATACCTAGTGGGTTAAAGGCTTGAGTACTTAATCTTTCTTTTATCTCCCTCCCCTTTCTCTACCTGAAATAAAAAACCAGGGGTGAACACTAGGGTCAGGGACTGGACAGTTACTCTGGGAATATTTCTAGTTAGTCCTGGAAATTTTGAACTAATTTGAAGATACACCTATTGATCTATTGTTTTCCCTTTATTTCTTATGTTACGACCTGCCCCTTGGTGAAATCCTGGGTCTGCCACATTCGCAACACCCCTTTTTTCTTTTACCCCCAGTCTCATGCTCAAACAGTTTACTTGTCATTCAGAGTCTTGCACTCTCTCTTTTCATACTTATATGAGGCATCTTTTCCTCTGCAATATCTCTCATAAAACACAACCCTCACCCTCACATGAATGCTTAAACATTGTTTTGAAAACAATCCTTTATTATCAGATAAAACAATGCTACATAGATCGTAGATAAATACATTTTTATGTTCGAAAACTCATCAGTTATTGTACCTTAAATAGACTGATGCTATTTCATTGTCAGAGTTGCTTTTTATATTTGAAAATTATCAGAATAGCATCCAAAAGATAGGCAAGACTTTTATTGATAATTTTTAATATTCTTTTTGGTAATTGGGTTTGTAGGATTTTTCAACCCTTTAAACCACAAAATACAAAAAGAAAGAGTGGCTATAAGATCTTTTTAGTCTGTCTCCACCCAAAAGAGTGGAAAGAAAATATTCTAGCTAACTCTCTCCTTCCTAACCTGACTACTCCATGTCATCTATCAATATAATGAGGAGATTGTATCCAAACAAAGTACTTATTTAATAGCTGAATCTGAGAGTCCAACCGCATATATCATAAAAATCTTCAGCTGGGTCTTAAGGATTCATTTTCTTTAAATCAATGGCACATGTGTGGGACATAATCATGAATACTGCCTAATGTACTGCCAAATATAAATTGCCAGTGTTCTATGCTCAAATATCATCTGAGTAAAGAATTAAAAAGCCACTCCAGTTTGAGCATTCAAAGTTGTAGCTGATTCAACTTGATGGTATCTTCTAATTCAAATAGGCTAATTCCTGAATCAGAGGTTTAAATGTGTTGACTCCTAGAGCAGTAATTAAATGCCTTTGGCTCTCAAAGGGCATTAAAAAGACTGCAATCGAGCATATTGTGGGCAGGTCCAAAACATGAATGGCATACAGAGCACAAATAAAGGACACAAACTATTTCATGGCTAAAATGATGCTGCATCCAATCTGAGTATTTTATCTTTGGGTTTAAATTTGCAAGATTGGATTTCTTTTCTTTTTGGGAGGGTATTGTGATTGCAAAAGTATTAACTATCTGTTAATTTTTGTTTTTCCATTAGCTGTAAAGTTTGGGTTTTGAAACATTAGCATTTCTTAGCTCAGTGAGTACGAAACTCTCAATACTAAAACATTAGATTTGTTCCTGGCTTATATTACTGTACGAAATATAGGCCATTCTTCTTTCAAGACTCTCTAGCACTTCTCTGCTAGTTTTCTATATGCATAGATCTAGTTTTGTAGGTCATACATCCAGACCTTTAGAGGTAATTCCATGTATCTCTGCCACTTCATATCCAACAAACATGCAAGTCATTTGTCTATCACCATAAGTGTTCACCTAAATGCCTCCTAAACAGCCCCCTTGTGCAGCTAAGAGAACTGGAAGTTTTGATGTTAAAAAAATTTCTCTTTTTTACAACTGAACCATGGATAGCATAAAAAAAAATTATCTCATCAGAAATCACAAAAGAAAATAAATAAATGCAGTGCAGCAGCTTTCAGGTTGTTCTAGCTCAATGATGATTCAGTACAGTTAACAGCTTGCCTTACTGGCTCCATAAAATCTTGACTAGCAAGATGGGTGAAGATGTCGATTCTAAGCTCTTTGCCAATTAATGAGAAGTCACCTGCATGCCTCCTATTTTTCAAATAATTCCTAGTACTTGACTGGTAGGGTTGATACTAAAAATCGCTTTCCCTGTCCTTTAATAACTGAATAAAGAATATAATAAAAGATATCTTTCTGAACTGAAAATAAAATAAAATGAAAAATCGGCATTCTGTGGTGGCATTTTTCTGGCCAAGGAATTGCAGCTGATAATTTGCTTGCCTTGCTAACATCTGCCCATCCTTATGCACTATATGGGTGAAGATCTCAAATCTAAGCATATCGAAATGCTGGTTGTTTTTAGTTGTTTTCCTTTTGATAAAGCCTGTTCAATTATAAACGGTGCATAGTAAATTGGCAGAAGGAAAGATGTATTGACTGGTCAAGTGTACCTGATCAAAATAGCTGGATGGATACACATGTCGAACAAAGGAACGGTTTAAAATTTCATAAATAGTGGAGAGAGAAAACTGCTCATATTCAAACAAACACCAAGTAGAATTGTATGTTGCTTCGGAAATGAAGGTCTGAATGGGTACACTTGTCAAATTAGAGAGAACTGAAACCCTAAATTTTACATTTGTTATAGATAATTTGAGATCTGTTTTAATCCTTCTGCACTGATTCATTTTGTTCACAGGCATTGCTGAGATAGGGGTCATGATGATGACAACAATTTTAGTGACCCTTGTAATGCTTCTTATATGGCAGATTAATATTGCCATTGTGCTGAGTTTTGTGGTCATTTTCCTCGGGATGGAGTTGACTTTCCTTTCATCAGTTTTATGGAGTGTGGGAGATGGTAGTTGGATATTACTGGTCTTTGCAGCAATCATGTTTTTGGTAATGTACATATGGAATTATGGAAGCAAACTGAAATATGAAACTGAAGTGAAACAGAAGATGTCAATGGATGTGCTGCGGGAGTTAGGCAGTAGTCTTGGAACTATCAGAGCTCCTGGAATTGGCTTGCTCTACAATGAGCTGGTAAAGGGCATACCAGCTATATTTGGCCATTTCTTGACCACCCTTCCTGCAATACACTCCATGGTAATTTTTGTATGCATCAAATACGTTCCTGTACCAGTGGTGCCTCAAAATGAGAGGTTTCTCTTCCGGAGGGTCTGCCCAAAAAGTTACCACATATTTCGTTGCATCGCCAGGTAACTTTTGCACTCTTTACTTCCCACCCCCCAAAAAAACACACTTTTGCTCTCTGTTTGTTTTCATGGAGAGGCACTTTGCATCGATTTCAGACTGGGCCATAGCTTATTGTATGGTTGCAGTCTTATTTTCGTCTTGTTAGAAAGCTTGACTCAATCATTTTTTCCTTCCACCACTATTGAGAAACAACGAGCATGAAGCAATAGGCTTTTGCTGATAACCTTCTTTCAGTTAAACTTACATGCTCCTCCCAATTGATGCCTTTTCAGTGAGGAAGATTTTGCTTATAAGAAAATTCTTTTGCAGGTATGGCTACAAAGACGTTCGCAAAGAAAGTCACCAGGTCTTTGAGCAGCTGCTGATTGAAAGCCTTGAAAAGTTCATCCGTCGTGAAGCCCAAGAACGATCACTCGAAAGTGATGGAGCTGATGACTCTGATTCAGAGGAAGATTCCTCTTTCTCTAAAGTTCTCATAGCTCCCAATGGAAGTATGTACTCGCTCGGGGTCCCACTTCTTGCAGATTACACAGAGTCAAGTAGGCACATCTCTGAACAAGCTAGCACCTCGGTCAATGTGAAGCCAGAAATTGCTTCAGATTCTTCCTCTGATCCAGAGCAAAGTCTTGAAAGAGAGTTGTCTTTCATTCGCAAGGCAAAGGAATCGGGGGTTGTGTATCTGCTTGGACATGGAGACATTAGGGCAAGGAAAGATTCTTGGTTCTTAAAGAAACTGGTCATAAATTATTTTTATGCCTTCCTAAGGAAGAATTGCAGAAGGGGGATCGCAAATCTGAGCGTGCCCCACTCAAATTTGATGCAAGTTGGCATGACTTACATGGTTTGAAACCTTCAGATTTTGCTACCATAAATAGAGAGACACATCGATACCCAGGAGGTCTGCCGGGTGATAACTTCCTGCTCATTTACCAGCTCTGGAACTTCACTGATACGGCGTCCGTCTTCATATTTACCTTTCGGATCCCTCCCCTCGGAATTTTTTTTTTTTTTTTGTAACAGGAAGTATTGATTTGGCCACCATAGGTTCTGACAATTGAATGAGATAAAATTATGTGTTTTGTAAGAAAAATGTGTGCGTGATTGCGATATTGGAAACCAACTTCCACGTTAATCGGGCGGCTAATGTAATAGTGAAATGTAAGTCACGTCAGCTATTCGATATCGGCTAACTTTTGTTATCTCAACTCGCGATACATGAGCTGCTATTGGGATTGCTCTTTGTCATGCAAGTAGCGCATCGAGTTTCATGTACGCTGCCTTCAAAGTGCTGTTTCATGCCTTTGCCAGATCATTTAATTTTAGTAGTTATATTCTAACCAAACTAATTCGCTCGATGACTTAAGACCTGTTTATTTAGAGAGGATAAAATAATTATTTTCAAAATATTTTTTATTATCTTGTTTACGTGAAAGTTGATATGAAATTTTTATTAGTTAACTTTAAATATTACTCTATAAGAATAGTTATTGCCTTTTGTAAGTTGATATTTTCGTTCTCTTTGAAGGTAATAGAAAATATAAGTAATGAGTTAATCATGCCATCAACATTCCATAATATGATTAAACAAGTGTATATTGAAATTTTTATTCATATTACCAATTTAATGATATAGTCAATGGGGGTGGAGTAAACACTATAATAGTTATTTTTTGCAATAAAAATTTATATGAAATAGATGTGGCTATTATCATAATAGTCACTCCTAACAGAATAAATTTTCTTTTCAATATTACTCCATTTTTTAAGGTAAGTGGATTGTAGAGCACCATTAATGATTGGTATTTAATTATATTTACTTTAATAAACTAATGTCGTGTTTAGTTTGTGAGAGTAGAGCTAAAATGGAATTAAAGTTTTAAGTTCCATTCCTTTCTCCATGTTTAGAAGTATTTTAAAAGGTGGAATTACAATTTCCTCTAACTAGTGATTCCAATTTCAAAGGAGAATTTGATTCAACTTTTGAAAGATTGAAATCATAATTGCATTCTACTTTTATTAATTATTATTAATTTAAAATTACTTAATTTAATTTTTATTTCGCAGATTACATGTAGACCGCATCCCTGCAACGGAAATTTCTACAAGAGGATAAATTAGCAAGAAACTTTGGAATAGCTATATAGAAGGTATTAAAGTGCATTGGCTTAATTGGGAAATCGTGACCCCCCACTAAGCAAAATGGGGGCTTTTGGTCTGGATGATCTTACAAAAAGAAGCAAAGCTTGGATAATCAAAAGATGTTGGGAATTCAAAAACAACAAAACCATGCGGCATCGCCTCTGTTAGGTAAAGTACAAAAAAGCGAATAATTGGAAGTCAGTTCTCAGCATCTAGCGAATTCTCTACCGTATTATGTAAAGAACCACCGACGAGAAAGTGACGGGAGTTTATTCCAAAGCTTGCCCTAAAAGTAAAGAGCCTAGTGAAGACTTTGAACATGCCATCAGGGCATGTCCATATCTTCAAGGGCTCTAGAAGGCCCTCAATCCCCCTGCTCAAAACTGTTCTCATACACTACACTTCGAAGCTTGGATAAAGGAAAGCATCAGACCCAGAAAGATAGGCTATATTCGAAAAGATAGAAATCAAAGGTAAATCCACCAGACATTCACCACCTCTTCATTAAACCATTAGATGGCAAAGCACATAAATAGTGGGTAGCGCGCAGGAAACACCAAAAGAACAACACTCCCAAGTGCCCACACCTATAAACCATTACCTCCATACGTTGCCAACGAATTGATCAAGCTAAACGCTAACGCATCTGTTGTTAGTGGGGCAATGGATCACGGGTTTCTCCTTAAGAACATGAACGTTGGACATTCTAAGCGCAGAACTGTAGGATCACTTGTATATAGAGAAGCCAATGCAGTAGCAAACCGACTAGCGCGTAAAGCAAGAAGTGGGAAGGCTAAGGATTAGAAAGATTATAGCCAATCATATACAGAATATAGTCAAAAATTCAAAAATAAAATCAACTCTTAATCACTTATCACGAGTAGGATATTTTTATACTTCAAAGAAAAGGAACATTCTAGTGGTAGCCAAGAGGAGCTGGATTCTCCTTCAGTTCCCTTCCTTGGAAATGAATGTCCTGCATTGAGAAAGTTTACATCCTTGTCAATATATGGACATTTGTGCAAGTGAAACAGGTGAAAGAACAGTATGTCAAAATAAATAAATGCATGATTAAATAATTTACAAACATCTTCAAAAACAGAAACAAGACAATCTCTATCTATTTATGGGACACATGACTAAGCTGTCCAGGCAACAACAGGAAATAACAAAAATCCTAAATGATTTTCTTAGAAGTAACCAATGACCTATGTTTTCACTTCCTAACAAAAATAACTATGGAACTATTTGCAGTACTAAGTGAGAAGTCTATAATCAAATGCGCAACACTACATTCAATCAAAGAAGGTAGGAAAAACTTACAGAAGCGAAATGATTAACATCGCGGTGGTGAGCTTCATCAGCCCGAATGACGGTAATCACATCCTTGAGTGTTGCATCCTTGGGTAACCTCCAATAGTCAATTGCAATAGCAGGAGCTCGGATATTCTCAATGGCACCACTATCAATATCTTTCAAATACTCAGTATACGAATGTATGGCTTCCTCCTCCAAGTAGCCAACGATCCTATGGGCTAGTTTTGGAGAGAGTAGATAAAGCACAAAGTATGTGTTAAAGAAAACTCCCTGCACAGCAAGAACCAACAGCCTCTCGTACCATTTGGGTTGAACGAGTTCCACCATGGTCATTAGGTGCATTCGCTCGTTCTCAGCCTCTTCAAGCAGTGCTTTTATCCAACCACCACTATGTTCAAACTTGCGAAGTGACCTCAGATGCAACAGCATCCCACCCACCATTCCAGGAACAGCTGCAACAGTTTCAAGCATCATTGCACGACAACCATAGCGCCTCTGCACAACCATTTTAAGAATTTCACATAAGAAACAAAAACCATTAATAAGAAAATATAACAAACAGAGGTCGTTTCTCGAGACAGTAAGTAATACACTAAGGCTCGAAAATAAGTAGACTGCTATGATCATGGCACAAAACAGTAGGAGAAGACACCAGATTTCCCACTGTTGGTGAGACAAAAGTCTGTTCAGGGGTGTAAATGGGCCAAATCACTTACAAATTTCTCGAGTGCAGCTTGATATTTATTCGAACTCAATTTAGTCTAGCTTGAGCTACAGTTGTTGAATGGTATGTAACAAGCTTAATTTCGTAATTATACTTTGGCTCAATGAGCTCACAAGCCTAATCAAACTAAAGTCAAGCATATATAAACGTAGTTCAAGACAAGTTTCAGTTTCGATATTATTTTTTATAGAAGAAAGATATAGTTTTCCCATCTAGAAATGAGCCTTAACAAGCTTAACCAAGCCATGCAAGCTCAAGATTTGAGTTATTGGCTTAAGCTCGAAGCCCAATATTATGTTTGTCCCATCTGCTTTTCTTGACTAAAACCCCAGCTGGGGGTAGACATATCCCTTTTTACTTTTATGGTCCTTTTGAAGAGAAATAGTATGATGGTAAGGTGTAATCAATCTAGATATTGTCCACATCTTTACTGTCACTACAATGATGTTTGTTGTAAGTTTTCTAAAGCATCGTGCAAACTTTTGCATAATTCTTATATTCAATTTAAATTACATTTGTAATTTATAAGGACACAAACAAACATAATCAAGTAGCAATATTAGCTCAAGCTCAATCAAAAGTTCAAAATTTAAGCTAAATTGAGCTTAAAACCTGTAGCCACAGTTTAAGCTTAAAGTGTTACTCTGCAAACTCAGGCTCAACTCAACCGAACTCATTTGAACTTAATTATTTAGAGAAGGATTTACATCTATCATTATATTTTATACTGAAGTTCAACCTTAACTTCAACTCAATGAAGCCATTATATATTTAAATGCAATTGAAGCTTGGGCTCGTGAGTTCATCCAATTAAATATATCCAAGCCTAAGGTAGGCTGGATAAGTTACTCTAGTAGCTCGAACTCCAAACTTGGTTTGACTATACTTAGCTGGAACTCAAGTAAATATCGAGCTTTGTTTGAATAACTTGCAAGCCAGCATGGCTCATTTACACCCCTACTAACCCGGTGGAAAATACATCATCAATCAAAACTAAGAATAAGAAAGAAAGCCAAGCAAAGCATCAAAAACTTACCTGAAAGAAGATGTCGGTAGGAATTCTTAGAAGCTTAACTGTACGATAAGCAAATTTATCCGCAAATGTATTGGGTACGTGATGCTTCTTCAAGTCAATTGATAAGTCTGCTTTGTAAGTTTCCCAAGGCTATATCACAAAAGAATTGCAAATTTTATTAGAACAAACCAATCTTCGAAATAAAAAGATTACTCCTTAAGAAAAACAGAACAGTGATTTGTACTCACACCTCCTTTGCTCTATGATCATTTTATACCTATTCAAGCAACAGAATGTACTCAATCCCCTTACTCTACTAACAAATCCATATCCATCTCCTAAGAATTGTTAAGGAAATTATTTTTCCAATGACTATCGGAACCAAAAACATGCTTAGGTGTCTCTTGCAAAGCGTATATGCTGTAAAACTCTGTTGCCCCCTCAAGAAATTCAATTTCCTAAGATATTCCCAACCACTACTTGAACTTTTCTTTCTTTCTCTCTTTTTTTTTTTTTTCACTTGAATTTTGAATTAAAAAAAATGTCATACTTAGTCAAATTCTTGTCAATTTTATACTTAAAATTTGAAATTACTGATCATCATATTAAATCGATCTTTTACTTGTCAAATTTACTACCTTAATAATCTTTGGAAAAAAATTTTGTGGAAAATATTCATCATCACATATAAGTGTAAATGATAAAAGATGGTAAATTTTGATAAGAAAAAATTCAATTGATAGTGATACATATGACTTTTATGTAAAATAAAGATAACAAATAAAAGTTGGGGGTAGCAATCTTTACAACAATCAATTTTCCAAATATCAGTAGTGAGAAGCATCATGTGATTCCCCAACACCAAATTCCAATAAAATCAGGGAATCAAATTCAAAGAAGTGTGGAACTGTATTATCTTGTCTCTACATCATCCTCATCGAGAGTAATTTCAAAAAATTGGACTCCACAAAATATCCATAGAAATAACACACCAAAGAGGGCTCTCACTCATTCTTACTAAAATCACTATAAATAACCTCAAAACTTAACAGCAAAAATAGTTTTAAAAAATGGGCTCAACGAAACATCCTTAGATAAAAGAAATCAAAGAGGGCTCTTCCTTATTCTTACTGGAATTGCGACGAATAACCGAAAAGACTTCACAGTATCAATGTCATAACTAATACATAACAACCAGACCCTTCAATGAAAGCTTTGACCAAAGCAAATGAATAAATTCTGGTAAAAGGTCCTTACACCAACAAAATTCACTAAATCAATCCCAAGTCCCAACAACAAAATCTTAAGGAAAACAAAAAAAAATTAACTAATCTTTCCAACCATAAATTGAGATATGGTTATGGAAAATCCCCATCCCAGAGTTTCAGCTTTATTCCTCCGTAGTTCATTTATTACATACAATAATTGGAATCATAGATATTGTAACATAAAAAAGAATATATATTAGTCTTGATAACATGTCTTAGAAATCCAAATTACCATAATTATGAAATGGAAATTCCACTTTCCCTATAAACTGCTCTAAATCAAAATAAAAAGAAAGACAGCAAGAAATGGCAAGCTTTTTCCGTCTAGTTTCTACTTTTTTATTCGTATATTATCTGTATCCAGCCGTCTGCATCAAGTTTCCCCCTGGGAAATGGTTCTCAAAAGACTCGATGACTGTTATCCCCAGAGTAACTTTTAACCACTCTACTCGGCAGCATCGGACCACTAAGGGCAGTAACTGTAGAAGGAATTCAGGCGAGTCTGAATCTCCGACTGCATTTTTTTTTTCGTTTCTGGCCAAATCGACTTTATTTGTTATATCAAATTTCTATTACTTCTAGTATCTTTTTGCCCCCGTGCCACAACCATAAGAGAACGTTTAGCATAGAGAATCCACAAACCAAACCCTACTTAACAGTCCACATTCCAAAAAATGAGGAACTTGATGAATTATGAATTACAAGATATAAGGAAAAACAAACAAAAGAGACTTAAAATTCTTACCATAAAGCAATTCCAAGGCCACTCCGCACCATCTTCTCTAGTGATCTTCGGCCTCCTGACTCCCCAATAACTCGAAACCATCACTTCATCTTTCTTCTTATTCCCTCCTTCTTCCTCTGTTTCTTTAGAACTCGGTGGTGCCGACTCGGCCACCGAACTCGAACTCGAACTCATCATCCTCGTCATATGACACGAACCAGAATACAGGAACCGCGCCGGAAAGGAAGGAGAAGAAGAAGAAGAAGCACAGCGCATGTAATAAAGGTTAGTGTTGTTATGGTTTGTGATCTTGATCAAGCCTCGCATTAACGTACATGCTTGAGTTCGATTCATTTTTTACTTTTTTTTTTTAAATTTTCGTTTTAATTTGTAGGATTGAGTTGAGTTGAGGTGAAATAGAATTGAATTGGAGTGAGTTGCTGTACTGAGTTGATTGAGTTGTGTAAAGGAAAAAGAAAGAAGAACGTGTGGTTTGTTATGATTCAAGTTGAAGGAAAATATCAAACAGAGAGAGCAGTGGGGCAGGGGAAGATATTAATATATTATTGCAAAGTGCCGGTGATGGTTCCATAACCAAAATGCATTCCTTGGACTCCAAGTATTTGGAAAAGAAGAAGTACGAAAATACGTGACCGGTCCGAGTAAATACACCGTATCCATCAAAATCATCATCCACGGTCAAAACCCGTGCTATGGACGGATTTTAGTTTTATTTCAACACATACACAACATTCAAGAAAATAGTAGACTTACAAAAAAATTATCATCATTAGCATTTTAGCTATTGTTATTCAGATAAGTAAAATGTTTATATGATTATTTATATCTAGATTTTATATGTTCATTGATTATCACTTCCATATTCAATTGAAGAGAAATGGCAATCCTTCAAATTATAAAAATACAACTCCTCCATAGCCAGTTTTTTTTTTTTTTTTTTTTTTTTTTTTTTGCATAAACGGATTTTTGGCTTGTGCGTGTAAACTTGATACATATATTGAATACATGACTAAAAGAAAATAATCTTTAATACAGATTAAAAATGGTTAAGCGGTATGAATAATTGAAAAAGTTACAAATATTGAGGGATGTTTTTGCAATTTACCCTAATTCTTTTCTATAATTTACATTTTCGCATTTGAAATAGCTTTACCTTCCTTAGTAAGCCTTTAGATTGATTGGTTATATCCCATATAAATATATATATATATATATATATATAGATATGAACATAAATATAAATTTAATGTAGATGCTATCGCTTTTTATTTATTATTAAGTATGAACTGAATAATGTCTAACGAGATAACTGCGGTGTGCATTTTGGCTGATACGAGGTGAAATTACATATCACTGGAATATTGGACAGAGCTTCGAAAGCAGCGGGAGATGAGGAAAAATGAAATTCATACGAAAATGTGTTGGCCAAACACCGCAATATACGCCCGAAAGACAACAATCTTGTGTCTCATGTAATGTATTTTTTCAAAATAATTTTTAAAAAATCGAGCAAAATTAATTTGTGAGATACCATAACAAAAAAAAAACTCTATAAACATATTTTTAGATACAGTTCGGTTGCACAAAATTTATAAAATTGAACTAGATAAAATACTTTGTTCAATGGTTAATTTGTAATTTAAGCTTAGTTATTAGATAAAAAACGGTATGAAAAAATTGGAGATAATACTCAAAGTTTGTCTCTTTATAGAATATGGTACAAAAGTTGACTTTATTAGATCAAAACACAAGTATTGAGGAACGTAATTATATAAATATTAGATATTATTGGTGTATAAATATTAGATATATTTATGTAACTTTTAAATAATATAAAAATATTATTAAAAAAATATTAGATAACATTGATGGTGTAAATATAAATAAATAAATAATATTAAGTTCAATACTTATACATACCAAATAAGAAACATTACAAAAATTTTTGTTTGGTATTATATAAACTAAATATGATACAACCTATATATTTTATACTTATACTGTATAATTTTTTTTGTCATGTACACCGAGATATGTTTTTATTAAAAAATGCAAGTTTAAAATGTTGTTTTTCAAAGGAAAAATTGTAGGCGGAACACAACTTTTAGCTTCTTTTTTTTTTTTTATCTTACTTTGAATATTAATTAGAGAATGGTCCTGTCCTCCATTTTGATTGGATTGGTTTTGCATCTCATCCTACTATTTATTTTTATTTTATTAAATTTGAACTATTAAATTTATAATTTATTCAATGATTTAAATTTAAAGGATAATAAATCAATAATAAGATAAAAGGTAAGATTGATCTTATAGAAAAATCAATTAATCAGTTGCAAACAAAAAGGCACAAATTTTACATACAATTTTGCTTTGATATTTAACAAAATAAATTTCTCGCACCGGCTATTCCAAAAATTATTCTAATTGTGTTTAGTCCTGGAAGATAATTAAGCAATCGATATTATGAAATATCTCAATGTGTTAGTTAATAAATTTAGAGAGAACATTATGTCTTAAGATTGATCATGTCTTGAAAAAACTAAAAAATAAGAGTCTAAATATAGTAGATATATCCCTTAGTTTTTCTACATACGTGGTTGGTCCCTTGGAGCTTAAAAATTAAGCATGCATCAAATTCTCAAACTTAAAAAATATGTAATTTTGAATTTTTACATGATTATTTTATCTTTTATAAAAATATCACAAAAGAAAATTAATAAAACTAAAAAAGAAATGTGTAAAATAAAATGAAAAGAGAGAAGCCCATTTGCTTATTTCTAGGTTTTAAGTATTTTGGTATGTCAATGTAATATTTTTATTTTTGTTAATGCCGAAAACGGGGATTCCAAGGTACATTTTCTAATATTCTTGGAATTCAAGTATATAGAGCTAAGTTTTCAAAAAATATATATATAAAAGTATGTATTTAAAATTTATAATAAAAAGTACATATATATATATATATATGATTCCCTTTTTAACCTTTAACAAATAAATGCAGAAGAAGATACACGTATATTTCGTATATAAAAATATATTTATATACAAAATTAACTTGATCCATTGGAAAAGAGACTTCTGGTATCTTCGTGGCTTCGCCAACTTGACGATTCCAAATTTCCCATGCTTTTATATTCTACGACGTCATCCGTCAAAACTACCGGACAAGATTACGTCCCGTGAGAGAGGGGATTAAATGATGTATTGGCAGGAGTTGGTGACGTGGGCATGTGATAGTTTGACACGTGGTGGTCGTGTGCTCTAGCAGCTTTCTTCCCACTCAGTCACTGTTTCCTTTTTAACACAACATGCACAAACTTAGAAAATTGTTAGTGCAATTGATGTCGAATCAGATTTCAATAATTCATAGGAGATATAAGATGATTAAAATTTAAAGAGGTGAAATTAAATTGTGTAGTAGTATAATTGAGGTTAAACTAAAATTAAATCGAATTAATTTTTTAATTGAATCGAATCAAATCAAATTAAATTATAAGGATTAAATCGAATTTAATAATATTGAAAATTAAGTCCTAATATATTTTAGTGCACATATTTACTGCACCATCTAATCGCATGCATCACTTTAGGTATGCCAAAGTAATATTGCCCGCTTAAGGCAATATATTGAATATTAGCTTTATTTATACAAGTTGGTTCCACTTTATCATTTGAAGTAACTATCTCATTAAGTTGTTCTAACTTTCTTTAATCTTGCTTCATACGGGGGAGAAATTTCCTAATGAAATATCCATACATGTAAACTCTTAGGCTTTCACTCTATACTTCATACTAAAACAAGCCACATATATGCTTGGTGGAATAAAATATTTATCATGCTGTTCCGAAACATGCATTCGATATGCCACAACAACTTCCCTTTGTTTTAGCTAAGAAAAACATAACTTAGATTCACATCTCCTTATCCACGCTTTCTGCAATGACCAACAAATTCTTTAAAATCTTTTCAACATCCTTCCAAATCTTCTTTTGCCATATTTATTTTTATCTATGTCACCCTTCATATCTCTTCATGAGATTAGATTTAACTTGATATATCTTTTTCAAATCAATCAAAATCCTCTTAATATATCTCAAATCTTCTTTAAATCTTCTTTATATCAACTGTATCTCCTTGTATATGATCTTGAAATCATCAATAAGAAACATCGTGCTTTATTGATGATCCGAGTTCCATGCCCAAGGATTACCTATACCTCTTTTTTTTTTCATAATAAATTTTCGCTTATAGTAATTCACATACTACCTTTTGTAGGAGATATTTCGAGACACTAAGACATGCGACCCATGCTTTGAAAGCATGTACTAGAAACATACTAAGCCTTGCGCTCCGCTATTATATCCCTACAAGCTCTAGATAATAGAAAGTGATAAACCACATCTTCTTGTATCCTTTCTAAATGATCAATTTAGCATCTTTCTAAATGTTCAATTTAGCATTTTTCTAACTGATATTATCTTCGTATCACAACTCAAAACATAGATTTGTTCCAAAAAGTATCATTAAATCAATTCAAATTCATCAAATCTTTTAAACAATTTTTTGACTTTTATCCTTTAATCTCTTCACGTTTGTTATAAATATACATACATGTGGTTGATTCCCTTCACTACTCACAACAATAACAAGCTCCAATGGTGAGTCTCTTCTTCATCTTTCTTAGTTTATTTATTTATTTTTTTTTTCTCTAAGCAATACATAACTTTTTAACGATATCAACTCTCTCCATCGTTATGCAAAGATAAAACCAATCAAGTTCAACTTCATGTCTTGTAACATGGCAATAAAAGGTATCTTTTTGTTCTTTGTCTAGTCTTCCTTTCTTTCCACCCATCAAAACACTTCTTGGTAGATGTATTTGTATCTTACTTGATAAGGACTTCGTAACATGTGTCCTATGATCTTTTAATATTATGGTTATCATTATCAGCTCCCAAATCTATGGTTGTAGAGTCTTCATAAATCTGAACTTTTATATAAGCTTTGTTATGCCTCACTTATGTCAAATAAATTGCTATGATTCCTTCCGAGCATCTTGAGAAAGAGAATATATTTCTCAGTAATATGATAAAGCGTGCATGCAATGATTTACTCAACTTCTAGTTATTGCAATATTTGCTAAGTCAATTGATGCTTGAAATTAATCTTCATTCGAGTTTGGCATTGTCAAAAATTGGTTAACGCTAAGAGGAATTTTCCCATTTTGCTGTGATCATGATCTGCAATTAATAGATGTGGTCTCTTATGATGACGCATCACTGAACTTTGATTCTTCATCATATTTGTTTTTTTTTTTTTTTTAATACTTGGTGAACTTTATGATTGTATATATATACAACCTTTGGCTCTTTTTTTTTTCTTTCTTTCTTTTTATTTATATCATCAATATACTAGGCTTCCATGACTTCTCTTCTTGATCAAATAATTTTGAAACCTAACTTATTCTATGAAATTTATAATCAACTTCAGTGAATTCAATTTCTTGACAAATCCAACTTATCTATTTTAAGAAATTGCTGTCAACTTATATAAACCACTTTGCTTTCCTAAATCATCATCCTTGGATCAAGTAACCATAACATCACACTTAGTTTCTTCTAAAATAAATAAATATGTCCCATGATAAGAACATTTTCCATGATGCCCTATATAAGATTCTTAATAAGATCAAATCCATAACAAACTTTATTATCTCCTATGCAAATATTCTTCTTTTTGAAGCATTTCTTCAACAATATCCAGTGTATCTTTAAATATTCTTTCTTCATATGTAAAGCTTTATGCATATCTCATCTAAGCATTTGTACGTATATCTTTTTTTTCCCCCTTTTTTTTTTTTTTTGCTATTTTTCCTGTAAATAGATATTTTCATATGAAAAAATGTCATATAATATCATATTCCAAATTCCATTATATAGGAATTGCACCCTCACAACATACATATAGTATACACCCATTGTAAGATCTCTTGATGGTCTCTATATTTTTAGTTTCTCTATACCAATTGCTTTACATACTTACCAAGTCATATCACAAAGTGTGTAGTCTTCTAGATTACATCATCTTTCTTTCGTTTTCTACTCTGATACAAAACAAATTGATTTTGTACTGGCAAGGGAGATGAAGACTAATTCAAGTAGACGCATACAAATAGTGAAAATGAAGAACTTGTTGGTGTATTAAGATAAATGTCCACCACTTATATCATGTCCTCGAGATAAGTGGTTAGACATGACTATTTCTGAAGACACGTTTTAGGACAAAGCTAAGCGTCAAGAAGCCCACACAACACCTCGCATTGATGGTGGTCTCCAGTTTATCGAACATGAGCCTTGTACAGATTTTAGAGATATTATCAGGAGAGATTCAGTGTTGCGCTTTAAAAAACAGGAGGAGAGAGCTACCTCTCTTTAATACCCAATTCACATTCCTAAAGGAGCCACCCTCTAAATAAGATGATTGGGTATCATATATTGCAGAGAAGCCGGAGTATGTGACTCTTCTAAAGAAGACTAGAGTCTTCCATTTATTACTACTTCTACTCGATTATGGCTCCTGCATGCGAGTGGAATGGAAGAATGGTAGGCCATTATTTTATGGTGAAGCCTCTAAAGTTTCCAAAGACATTATCCATAAATATTTAGAATTCAACACTACTGCAAGTATGGTAGGACTTCTCCTATTGTTTGGATTTTTCACTTCAATTGTTCTTTTCTATGACTACTACATATATCTTGTCTTGCTAACTTTTTCAGTTATTCTTGTAGGAACAACATCATAATTAATTTCCCCTAATCAACTCCAAAATCTTCTTCAAGAGCTAGAGTTGGCCAAGTGATTCCCTAGTAGGGAGCTGACTTCTAATGAGTAAGCTTCAAGCATGGAAAGTCTTAGCAGGCTTCAAGCATAACAAGCCTCAAGAACATCAGGCTTCACATGGAAGAGCCCTAAGCAAGAAAGCTACAGGCGCAAGAGGTCCTAGCAAGCTTAAAGCGCAATGAGAATTTCGCTTAATAAGCCTCAAGTACAACAAGACTTGCATATGGCAGGCCCTAATAGGCTTCACGTACAACAAGCTTGTTTTGCAATGGGTCTTAACAAAACTGTAGGATCAACATCATTATGTCAGTGTTTTGATTCAAAATCAAGAGGAAAGAGCTGCCTTTCCCTCATCCCCTATTTTCCTTCCTTAGGAATGTACAACTTGGATGGATAGATAAGTGGATCATATCACCATAAAGCTATTGCATATGTTTCCCTTAAAGAAGATTAAGATCCTTACAACCATCACTGCTTTCACTCGACCCTGGTTCCTACATGAGTGAGATGGAAGCATGGTAGGCTAAGATCTATCATTACTTCAATTAAATAGCAGTTCTTGCATAAATGCAAGATGTTAAGGCATTACCTGGGCTTAAGGCATAAAGTTCAAGATGTCAAGGCATCACTTGGACGTAAGGCATGGAAGCCAAGTTGCCAAGTATTTCCTAGGCTTCCGTAGTAAAAGTCGAGATGCTTGGGTATTACTTAGGCTTAAGTTGTAGGAACTGAGATGCTAGGGCTTCATTAGGCTTAAAGCATGAAAGTCTAGATGCCAAGGCATCACTTAGTCTAAAAGCATGGAAGTTGAGATGCCTAGGCTTTAGGCATGAGAGCTAGGATGCTAAGGCATTACCTAGGCTTGAGGCGTGAAGACTAGGATGCCAAGGCGCTGCTTAGGCTTGAGGCATAAAAATTGAGATGCTAAGGCGTCACATGGGCTTTTAGTGTGAGAGCCAAGATGTCATGTCTCGAAGCGGCAAAGTCGTAACAGTCCTACCATGCAAATCATTCTAAAATAAAAATTGACCTTACAACCGCTATTTTAAACCTAATTTACATAAGGTGTCCACAACTAACCTGTTTTAAAGTAAACAATTCATAAATTAAATATATTGTTTACTTATGAAATTATGAAAAATACATATTTATACTAAAATAACCTAAGTATGTTTACAAGGTCTAGTAGCCTAATTATAATATACTTAAGTAATACATAAATTAATGTTAAAAGCTTTAAATATAAAATCTAAACTTGAAAGTGTAATTGCTCATTAGATTATTATCCTCACTCTCCTAAGGTCCAACAATTGTTAGCTTCAAGGTAATTATAAGCTGCTTTTAGCTAACTCCTGCAATAACATTTACAAGGATGTGAGCAATCAATAAGTCAATAAGTTAGGACGAAGACTTAAAACTATACAATAAACACGAACGGGGTTATCAACCAAATTAATTAGATACGATGCATGTACAAGTAAATGCCGTTGCATGATGTTATCCGATCCATCGTGAAATTAAAGAAACTACACCTGCTCTAATTTAGGTTGAGGAGTTTCCATTTAATACAACATCTCACAACTAAACCCAAACTTGTGTAATGGAGACATCACTCTTCCCACAACTATCTTCGAACTATTGACTTCACCTTTACTGCAACCTCTTCACCTGTTACTTAGTTCAACTAAGGATGAAAAAAGAACTTGTTATGCTATTTAGCATTATCTCTTTCGAAGGGGTTGATCTTTGACTAGAGAACCCTAATGTTTCCCCTAATAGGTTGCTATGTAAGTCCAATTTAGAATTACAAATCATATATTTAATTAGATTTGGTTTAAAGTGTTCAATCATTTCAAACAAATCACATAAATATAAGCCATAGCAACAAATCGAAATCATATCATTAAACTCAGAAACAAGCAAATACAGGCATGCGCACAATTAACTATCTAGTAAACATAACTAAGTATAATTTCAAGCCTCCGAGTACTACAAATTAGTACTTCGAAATATAGTAACATATTAACCTCAACTTACCTGAACTCTTCGCTTGTTCACTCAAGGTGCAACTCGCACAGACCATTGCCGATAATCCCTATAATACAAATGTTGTTTTAATTCGTATATAATTATCTTATATAAATTTTATTTTATAGTTCTTTTATGTTATATTTAGTTTAAGGTTTTTCTTCATTTAGTTGTCTAGATCTAAGTCTCTTATAATGATCCTTATTTTAAGCTAAGTTTTGTTTCAACTTTTGAGTCAATGTCTAATCAACTTATTTTAAACCGGCCATTAATCCCTTATTACAAGTATAAGGATTTCTCAATTAGTTTCTAATTAAACCTTTGATTATGATCTTTATATGTAACCTTAAGAATTCCTTCTAAATTGATATGGAAAATTCATTCAACTATATTTGAGTATCTTAAATCCCCTATTTAGCTCTAAGCCCGCATTTTGATCGATATGGTACGTTATATTCTTCATTTAAGTACTGAATTTATTCCGATGTAAGATGTAAAAAAAATTTATATTTTTCATATAAACACCTAAATTTAAGTTTCCTACTAGATTTATATATTTCTATTATTATTATAATATCAATTTTTAACCTAATATTTTTCTATTCATTAATTTCTTATACTTACATATTATACATTATCACCTAATATGTATATAATATACACATCTAATGTTCTCATCACTTCAAATATCATCTCTCAACATCAACTAATATCTCAAAATATTTAAATTCATCCCAAATCAAAATTTATACTTAATTACCCTAAATTACAAAATTAACTTAAAATATACCATTTTTACCTATTATATATATACTACATAATACACCTAATAATTACATCTAATAACCTAAATGCTACAAATATCATACTACACTAGAATTTAACATCGTAAAACATATAATTATACACTAAATTAGTAATTACTCATTTAATTACTTAATTAACTCAAAATCACTCATTTCATACATCATTTTAAGGACTAAAAATCATCTAAAAATTTAGAAAATAGATTTTTGAAAAATTTCTTCATAACACTATTTTAAATACTTTAAATAACCTATATAAAAATTATGTGCTCAAAACTACATCTTTAAGGTTATTCATTTTTAAATCGAAAACTACCTAAAGTTTAGTGATTTATTAAGAACAGTATATCTTGAGACCTAAATTTATCGATTTGATATTTTTTCCTAAATCTACATACTAAAATATTCTAAAATACCCGAATATCATAATTTTCCATATCTATTTGATATCTTTAACAAATTAAATAAAAATCGGGAGGAAAACAAAATTCACTAGTGTTGATTGCTCCAGCCACCAAGGCTTTATTAGCCAACGTCGACACTATCACTACTGTCAGGTGATGATGGTCGTCTACTCCCAGGTTGTCATAGAGTGTTGGTTTACCTTATAGCCCCTATTTACACACTAATTTTCTAATTTTTTTATAAAAATACTCTCTCCACTCTTTTTTATTTCTCTCTAATTTTCTTAAACTCCCAACATGTCCAAATGAATTCTAGAAGAGGCTTTCCAAATTTATAGGGCTGATTTGATTTTTTTCTTTCAATTTTCACTTGACATTTGTCCCTTATCCTCTTCCACCTCACTTTCTATTTATGTCAATTTTATTGGTTAATTTTCTTTCCTTAATTCCAACTTGCCATAACCACAATCCAGACCTTTCCACACTTTTTTTATTTTTCTTGATTTTTCCTTAATCTTTTATGAATTTTCTTTAATTGATTTGCATTCTTTTGTTATATTTCAGGTATTTTTTGAAATTTCGAGTTTTTTTACCTATACATAAATATGTATACGGTACAAATAAATACTCTTAAATATTATTTATGTTATTTTATGATTTTTAGTATGCATATAATTTATTTCTATCAATTCATCAGTTATCGGAACTCGTTTTACACGTTTCCGATAAATAATGGGTAATATACATATAATTCAAAATTATAATAATTAATTATTTTATTATTTATTTTCCTAAATTCAAATTCACATGATAACTTTTACTAATATTCCTAACTTTGTTATAAAAATTAAGCTCGATTAAACAACTTACTAAATCACTTTAAATTCTATGGACCGAACCTTGAGTACCTAATTGGGAGGTTTACACAAGATACCAAGGCATTACTTAAGCTTGAGGCAAAGGTGCCAAGATGCTAGGGTATCGCTTGGGCTTTAAGCGTAAGAGCTGAGAGGCCAGGGCATTACCTAGGCTTGAAGCTTGAGGCTTGAGGCAAGATGCTAAGGTGTTACTTGGACTTTAACCGTAAGAGCCAGGATGCTAGGGCACTGCTTAGGCTTTAAGCGTAAGAGCTAAGATGCCAGGGTGTTGCTTGGGCTTTAGGCATGAAAGCTGAGATGGCAAGGCACTACCTAAGCTTAAGGTATGAAGACTAGGATGTTAAGTTGCTGCCTAAGCTTGAGGCGTAAAGATTGGGATGTTTGGGTGCTACTTGAGCTTAATGTGTAGAAATTGAGATGCTAGGACAATACCTGGGTTTCAAGAGAGTAAGATATAGAACAAAGAGATGAGTAAGATAATAAAAGTTTTATTATTAAGTAGTAAAATTCATTCTTTATTTACAAAAGCATTGTCATTGCTTAAACCCTTTTTTTTTTTTACCTAACAAATCACTAATCACTTTCAGAACACATGTGTACTACTACATGAGTACCATAGCTTGGAAGCGGGTTGTTATGAATGTCATTATCTTCAATGACAAGCTCTCCGTTTTGAATTCTTTCATGGAATTTTTTTCTTAAGCTTCAGCAATCCTTAGTGGATGATTTATTATTCTATGAAACCAACGGTATTTGAGATTTCTTCTTTCACTCTCCATAGGTTAGTGCTCAACTCTTAGCAACTTAATAGCTTCATCTTGCAGCAATCGGTCAAGGATGACATGTACCTTGCTCATTAGGCATGGAAATTGAAGAGTTTTTGTATCTGTCTTAGGTTTCTTACTAGCATTAAAGTCCTTACTCCAAATTAAGGATACGAATGCAGCTCGTTTGTTAAACTTGCTACTTTCTTTCTATTGCCTCATAACTAAGTTGTTTGTCCTTCATGTATTCTCAACGAATGTAGCAAAAGAACACAGGGAAAGGTTCTTTAGGTGTATAACATACTTAGAGAACATCCCTTGGATACAGATCTTCACTGGTTCTCTTTCATCACAAATATCTTGAATGTTTAGAGTGCGTTCTCTAAAGCACTCTATATAATCCATAAGATCTTCCTCCAGGTTTTGTCATGTTCTTCCTATGTCTGTAATCATGATTCGCTCCTAAGCAGAGAAAGATTTCTCCAAGAAGAGCTTACACATAGTCTCCCATGAACCAACTGACCTTGAGGGGATGTTGACATATTAGGTGTATGCTTCCTCTATCAATGATTTGAGATTTCTCTAAGCTTCAAGTTATCATCAAGCTCGTAAAGCTGTGGGGTTTCAATAATTTTCAATAAGTGTTCCTTGTCTCTTTCCTTTTTGCCAGTGAATGGTATGAATTTAAGACTTACATAGCCCTTAGGATATGGTTTCGCTGTGATGCATTGATGATATGGGAGTTTTAGCTCCGGTACTCCCATAGACGACTTAACTTATATTTCCCTTATATAAACGTCTAAGTCTTCCCTTGTTATAAAAGAAGTCCTTGGAGCAAAGATTGTAGATGCAAGTAGTGAAGTAGGAGTAATATTGGGATGAGAAGTAGATCTACTCAAGATTGGGATGGTAAGATTGGATGGAGGAGTAGGCATAAGTAAGGATGAAGAGCTGCTTAACTAGACTCTTACATTCTTTGTTGCAGGGATCAATTGTTGTGTAGCACCTCCTCCTTGATGGAGATCTTCCTCAATAGCTAGAGGATTAATTGGTCAAGTCGAGGTAGTAACGCTTGGCTCTACAGCAATCATGGGATTTGGCAAAGCCATACCTTGTTGCACAATATTAGTAGTTGCCATTCCAGCAAGGATGGGTTAAAATATAGTCATGAACTAGTTTAATGCCTTCGTAGCTTCTTGCATTGTTCACATTGTCTGTATGCAATCTAGAAGAGCCTTAAGCATTGGATGGTCTTGGTTAGTATTCTTAGGGGGTGAGAGTGGATTCTGCTATGTAAACTCAACATTAGTGTCAAACTCTTGGGATATAGTATCGAAGTACCGGTTGTTCTCTTCATAGGAAGTGTCGTGTCTCTACAATCACTCTTCCCTAGTGGAGTCACTAAAATGTAGATATAAAGGTCTGATTAGAGTAGTTACGTACGTATTGCATGAGTGACATGCTGCATATGACTTCAAAAAAGTGAAGCGAGACTGTTACATGAAGAGATGATTAAGTGAGAACAAGGCAGAGAGAAAGAACATATAATCTCAGTGTCTTAAATGTACAAGTAACAAATAAGGTAGCCTTAGGGGACCTCAAGCGTTCACCTTATTGCTCAAGTGAATGAAATCAATTCTTTGCTTGAAAGCTATTTGATCTTAGAGAACAGAGTTTTCACAGTAGAATATCGTTTCTCTGATCTTTCTAAGAGTTTTAAAAGATGAGGAAATGCTGGATATTTATAGGTTTTTAGGCATGATAACATCCGTTGAATCATTTAGGTGATCAACAAATGAGATGAATCTTACTCAATTCATGGTTATCCAAAACAAGTTAGCTAATAGGCCTAAGGCCAATAGCTTTTTTTATAAATACATAAGCTTACCTAAGAAAGGTTGAAGGCTAATCGATCGATCCAACAATCCCTATTCTGAGCCTACTAAGCAAAATCTTCTTGAATCATAATATGAATCGGACTCTTTAGGCCTTGTCATCTAGCCCAAGGAGTCAAGCCTAAATAAATAATATAACAATTTTCAACTCTTTATAATCTCTTATGAAATTACATAATTTATAATAAATTAATTCTGCAAATACTACTCCTTTTATATTCCATTTTTTTTTTTACATTTAGCATGTGGCAATAAGAAGGGAACTTTAAATTTACCAAAATTTTTATAATTAACCTATAATATTCTAAAATTAATATTTGGAGATCGAATTGCTAAAAATCCAATAAAATTTTGTATAATTGTATCACGTTCTTATAAAGAGAAGGCTAAGGTTCTCTCTCTCTCTCTTTTTTTAATGGTTCTCTTCTGTCTTTTAACTTTAATTAAGCTCTTGTTGACTTTTAATTATATTATTTTTCTTCTAAAGGTTTCATTTTTGCATTTTTAAAAGAATTCTAATGTTAGTCAAAAGTTGAGATTTTTATCTATTCATCATTGAAGAAATAGATCACATGGTGGAAACCAAAAAGACAATGAACTTGATAATGGAGCTTAGTGATGCAATAATTATATTATTTCTTTAATTAGTTTTTTGCATATAATTTACAATTATAATATATAAATTTGAAATGAATGTTATAATGAAGAGATGGTTTTAAGATAAATTCATAGAATTATCCATTCACTTTATCCATTATAACCAATTACTAAAGAAATTTAACCATTATTCGCTTATGGGAATGTTAAAAGTAAGTGTAACTTCTTTTCCCTTGGTTTACTTTATGAATTTCTTTTCTTTTCTTTTTTTTATCGTAAACAAGCTTTGATTTCTCAAGATAATCTATCAATACACTCAGTCATAGGAACATCATTAAAAAGACTAATCCTATCTTTATCAAGTAGCCTAAGAAGAGAGGATTGGGTGTTAATCTACTAATCCACTTGATACATCCCTCCTTTACAAAAAGTAGCTACCCATTCTGTATTGCAATTAGCATTTCTAGGAATAAATTGTACTCTAAAAACTAGTTTCAGTATGTAAAGCTTGTTTTGTTTCTTCAAGTAAGTCATTGCAGGCACATCCAACTCCCTGGCCCAGTCCATGAAAAGCATTCACTACAATTTGGGGCTCCAAAAGAATAGTGACATTTTAGCAATTATATGAGCAAGCCCATTGTAACACTGCTTAGATAGCCATACATTCTATAACTTCTAAGTCACACGCCACTACCTTTTTCGATAAGCCTCCACAAACCCTACAAGAGCTATCACGAACCACTCTACTTGAGAGACTTCTTCCTTCACCACTAACCTATAAGCCATCAACCTGTATTAGCAATTTGTTCTCTGAAACTACTACTCCATTCCTTTCATCTCGCTTGTAGTCAACATTCCTAACCCCCCTTTCCTTCTTCCACAAATGCCTCCACTCCCAATTATAAGCTTCAAACTTTTGTACCACTCTCTTCAGATCTAACATCTTATTACAATAAACACAATCACATCTTTCTCTCCCAATCGCCCATATAAGGTATACCATTTTTCCATACACTACCAAAGCCCCCCATCTCTGAAGACTATATTTTTCAACCCTCTTCCTTCATGCATTTCCAAAATTCATTAAATCCATACTGATCCACACTCAATCCAAGCATAGCAAACTACGTCCAACTTAGCCATGGACATTTTAATAGCATGTATTCTACAATTTCATCTTCCCCATTAAAGAGGCAACTTTTGGATTACATGACTTTTCACCAGACTAGATTCTCAAAAACCAGTGAGGATTTGGTATAGATTCGCCATATAAAGAGCTTTATTTTAGGTTATATCTCTAGTTGTCATAACCATTTCCATTCTGATGTAGATATAACACTAAACAATGAAGGTTTGTTTTGAGCCATTTCACCCCCTTTCTTTGTCGAATGGAAGTAGGTGGATTTGGAAGAACATTGACCTCTCTTGTCCCATGGCCAAATCAGCTTATCATAGCCCTCCCTTATTAGTAAGTGATTATTCCTGATTGTTAATATCTCTTCTCATGTTAAGATAGTTTGAAGAGGTTTCAAATTCCAAAACCGCCATGTATTGTCTATCAATTATGACGTTGTCATTTCCACATTCACTATTCTTCCTTTAAGGTCTAGCTTGCAGTCCTTTAGGCTAAGTAGTCATCTATTACACCATATCTTAACTGAGCTTCCACCGTTAACCTTCCATACATTATTACTCATCATATTATCTCTGCCCTCCAATATACTAGCTTAACCTTAGGACGCTCTCCCTCCTTTAGAAGTCTCCATGAACTTACTATTAGGGAAGTACAATCCTTTCATTACCTTTGCCCAAAGAGAATTTAGGTTGTGTTATAGATGCGAAGCCAATTTAGTCAAGAGCGCTAGGTTGTAAGTATGGAGGTCTTTAAAACCAAGACTACCCTTCTCTTTAGGCAAGTTTAGTTTCTTCCAACTTACCTAGTGCATCTTTACCTCCTCTTTTTGTTGACTCCACCAAAATCTAGCTATCAAGTTATTTGCTTCATTACACCATTAATAGGGGAAACGAAAGCGACACATTGAGTATGTCAAAATTGCGCTCACAATTGACTTAATTAGTGCTTTTGTCCAATTAGACTCAACAACTATTGTTTCCAGCCTTATAACTTTTTTACTATCTTGTCTTTCATGAACTTTGAGGCTTTTGTCTTAGATTTATCCTACAAGGAGGGTAAACCCAAGTATCTTCTTGGATTTTCAGCTTCATTAAGCCTTAATATATCTACTGCCCATCTTCTGATGTTGTTGGAGGAATTATTGCTAAAAAATGCATTAAACTTATCAAAATTTACCCTTTGACCTAAAGCTTCACAAAAAGTATCCAAAGTTTCTTTTAAAGTTAGCAAATTCTTTGTTGAAATATCCATAAAAAATAAGAAATCATCAGCAAAAAGAAGGTGGGTAATCATAAGACAATTTGTTTTCATCTTAAAACCCTTAATAATCTCCTTATTAGTTAAGTCATTCAATCTATTAAATAACACATCCACTATAAGGATAAACAAATAAGGATACAAAGGGTCTCCTTGTCTCAATCCACTTGTTGGTGTTATTTCTCTCGCAACCTTTCCATTCATCAAAATTTCATACTTAACTGTGATAACATGTCTCATGGTTGTAAGCCTCACAACTAGTCATTAAAGGTTTCGATCGGTTAAAAAATCCGATCAAGCCTAAATTATAAGTAAAGCTAGAAATATTAGTAAAAATGATCCCGTAAGTTCGAATTTAAGAAAATAAGTAATAAAATAAAAAACTATAAAAATTCCAAATTTTAAATATATAACTCGTTATTTATCGAAAATGCGTAAAATGCATTCTGATAATTAACAAATCACTAGAAATAAATTATATGTATACAAAAAATCACAAAACGACTTAAATAATATTTAGAAATATTTATTTGTACTATATATGAATTTACATGTAAGTAGAAATACTCATAATTACTTAAAATACGCGAAATGTACTAAAATAATACTAAATAATTAAAGAAAATTCATAATTAATTAAGAAAAAATATAGAAAAATGAGGAAAATTCCAGAAGTGGGCCATGGAAATCAGATATTGAAGAAAAAAAATCAACCAATTAAAATGCAACAAATAGAAAGTGGAAAAAAGAAGAGATAAGGCAATTATTTTATCTCATTAATACACATTAATTACCAAAAAACCCTATAAATAGGGAAAAAAATCACAAAGCTCATTTAGGTAGTTTGGAGAGTGAGAAAAATAGAAAGAGGCGAAATTAAGAGAAAAATTAGGGTTAGAAAAAAAAAATAGGAAAAACTGTGCAATTAGGGCCTTAAAAAGGAACCCACACCAAACGAGCAGCTGGGAGTAAACGGCCACCACCACCACACAGTGGTGGCAGCACCCAGATTGACCGATAAGGCCATGGCGGCTAGTAGTGGTCGGAGCCACTCAGACCGGTAAGTCCAATTTCCAGCCCGATTTTGTGTAATTTTATAAAAAATAGTAAATATTCTTAGAAAATTATGAATTTTGTTATTCTAGAATATTTTTGTATGTAGTTTTTAGGAAAAATATTATTTTGATGAAATATGTCCCGTAATATATGGTCCTTTAGAAATCATACAAAACCAAGCATGTTTCGGTTTAAAAATAAATGACCTTAGGAGTGTAGTTTTGAACCCAAAATTTTTGTGTAGAATATTTAGATGATATAGAATAGTGCTATGAAGCCCGTTTTCCAAAATTAATTTTTGAAATTTTTAGATAATTTTTAGGCCTTAAAATGAGGCATAAAATGGGTAATTTAGGGTTAATTGAGTAATTAAATGGTTAATTAATGATTTAGTGAATAATTATATGTTTTAGGGTGTTAAAATCTGATGAAGTATGATACTTGTGGCATTTAAGGTGTTAGATGTAATTATTAGGTTAATTATGTAGTAAATGAGTAATAAGGAAAAATAGTAAATTTTAAGTTAATTTTGTAAATTAGGGTAATTAGATGTAAAATCTGATTTAAGATGAATTTAGACATTTTGAAATGATAATTGATGTTGAGAGATAGTAATTAGAGTAATAAAAATATTAGATGTGTATTATGTACATAATAAGTAATAGTATATAATAAACCATTATTGGAAATATAATAAATAGAAAATATTAGAATAAAAATTGATATTATGATAATAATAAAAATATACAATAAATTTGATAGGAAACTTGAATTTATATAATTATATGAAAAATATAAAAATTTCTCACATTAGAAGTAAATTCGGTATACTAATAAGGATTTAAGTGTATCGGATAAAATAAAATATCGACTAGGGGTAATGATGGTATTTAGGAGATTGGGAAGTAATGTGATTAATTTCACATTATGAGTTGAAACGAATTTCTAGGATTCGAGTATAAAACAATACTTAGAAATCGAATTAGAACCTAATTTAAAAATCGATGCAAAAACCGAACCCGAATCTAACCCTAAACCTAGAATAATTGTAAAAAACTTAAGACGTAGATAATTAGGTATATGAAACCCTAAACAAAACATAACAATAAGCGTTATAGGATAAAACGAATCTATAATAGTTATATAAAAAACTGAAACCACATTTGTGTTATAGGGATGATCGACGATGGCCTGAGCAAGTTGGAACTTGAGTAGTGAGCAAGGAGTCGAGGTAAGTTGGGATTAATACAATACTGTATTCTGGAGGCTTAAGATTATGCTTGGTTGTGCTTATTAGATAGTTGGATGTGTGCATGCGTGCATGTGCTTAATTATGAATGATACTATGATTCTATTTGTTGTTTTGGCTTGTATTGTATGATTTGTATGAAATGATTGATCACCTTAAACTGGACCTAATTAATATATGACCAGTAATCATAATCGGACCTACATGGCAACCCGTTAGGGGATACCTAGGATTCTCCGGCCAAATACCGACCCCTTCGAAAGGGATAGCGCAGGATTGCAAAGGGTCCCTTCTTTATTCTCAGTCGAACTAAGTGACAGGTGAGGAGGTCGCGACGAAGGTGAAGTCAATGGTTCGAAGGTAGTCGCGAGAGGAGCAAGGTCTCCATTACACAAGCCTGGGTTTAGTCGTGAGCTATTGCATTAATGGCAACTCCTCAACCTGGATTAGAGCGGGCACAATTTATCTAATCTCACGACGAGCCGGACAACGTCGTGCAATGGCATTTACTTAAACATGCATTGCACTTAATAAGTTGGTTGATAACCTTGTTATGTTTATGGTATAGTTTTAAGTCCTCCATCCTAACTTACTGAGCTGTGATTGCTCGCATCCCTATAGACGTCGTATAGGTGCTGGCTAAGAAGCGGCAAACAACTACTCTGAAGCTAGCAACTATTGGATCTTAGGGAGTGAGGAAAAACATTTGAAGAATAAACACATATTTTTAAGGTCTAAGCTTTTACTTTAGAACTTTTCATTTTTGAATGATGTCATAACTAGGAAATATATTACGGAGAAATATTATAAACTTTAATTGTAATAACTGAATTATAGTGAATATATATATTTCCTCACTTTTTTAGATAAATAGTTTATTTAAATTATAAACTGTTTACTTCAAAGTGGGTTAGTCGTGGACGCCTTGTGTAGATCAGGTCTAAGATAGCGGTTGTAAGGCCAACTTCTATCTTAAGATGGTTTACACGGTGGAGTTGTTACGACTTTGCTGCTTCGGGGCGTGACAATGGTCCACTCATTCCATTTCCCACAAAAATTGAGCCTTTCAAGCACACTTTTAAGAAAGCTTCACTCCACCTGATAATAAGCCTTATTCATATCTAACTTGATAGCACAATTGTATTTTTTTTGGTCTTTTACAGTTTTTTAGGTAATGAAAACATTCATGTGCAACTAGGATATTGTCTTGAATCAACCTTGTTGAAATAAAAGCACTTTGATTGTAGGACACAATTTTTGACAGGATAAGTCTAAGTTTATTTACAAGAAAATTTGAAATTATTTTGTAAAGATAGTTGCAAAGACTAATTGGCCTAAATTGGGACATCGATTCAGGAGTAGTAACTTTAGGAATAAGTTCTAAATCTATAGAATTAAATTGAGAAGGGAGCATACTTGTAGAGAAGAAGTGTAGGATTACTTTGACAACATCAGGTCCAACAATGTCCCAATAACTTTGATATAAAATACATAAAAAACTGTCAGATCTTGGATCTTTTATGGGCCCCATTTGAAACATTACTTCCTTGATTTCTTTAATTGAAACATCTTGACATAGCAAAGCATTATCCTCTAGAGATATCACCTATTGTACCTAACTTAAGCACTCTTTATTAAGCGTCATTCTCATACTGCTATGCAAATTCACATAAAACATAATGAATGCATCAAATATTTCCTTCTCCGTCTCCCTTCAAATACCTTGCATGTGGAATATAACATTTTTTTCCTTCTTTTATTGATAGTACTTTAGTGAAAGAACCTGGAGTTATGGTCTCCATAATTTAGCCAATTGATTTTAGATTGTTGATGCCAATATTCTTCCTCCCTTCCCCAAAGTATTTCGACTTCCTTTAAGATATTTTCCTTGTCCTCCACGTCAAAATTGATTGTGTTACCTTATAAATGTTCTAATTTCTTCATTAAAGCTTCTAATTTCCTCTTATTGTGTCGCACGACTTTAACACTACATGTTTTTAGTCCAAATTTTAGAGTTTCCAGCTTCAACACAACATTATCCAATGGATTACTCTCCTGCCTTGATAGCCAATTTAATATAATTACTTCTTTACACCTACTCACTCCCCTCCAAAAATTTTCAAATCTAAATCTCTTCTTACCTTTAGATAAATCATTTGTGAGCACACATATAGCATTATAGTCTGACCCAACTATAGAAATATGCAGTACATGAGTCTTCGAGTAGCAATCTAACCAATCCATTAAAGTAAAGGCTATAAACTCTCCATCAAAATTTATATTTATCCATGTTGACTTGAGTCCTTGAAAGCCTAGATCAAAATCTTTACTTGAGAGGCTATATCTTTAAATCCCTCAATTTGACACCTATTTCATTACCTTATATCACATTTCTCACTATTATGCGATATTTCATTAAAATCCCCAACATAAAGCTAAGGTTCTTCTATAACTTAAGAGGTTTGAACGATTTTATTCCACAAAAGCCTTTTACTGTTTAAATCCGTAGGAGAGTAAATCCAAGAAATAGTCGCTAGATATCTTCCAATCATATTAGCTATTCTTGAGATGATTATATTGTTTGTTGCTTCCAAGATTTCGATTATTACATTACTCCTCCACCAAAGTATAAGTCCTCCCAATAGCCCTCAAGGAGTTACATAAAAAGAACCCATGAACTATAAGCCCTAAAGCCAAGCCAAGTAATCGAAGGATTGAACTTAGAACCCAAGGTTTAGGGCGATCGGTTAAAGAATCCGATCAAACCTAAATTATAAACTATTGAGAGGAATATTAGTAAAAATGATTTCATAAACTTAAATTTAAGAAAATAAGTAGTAAAATAGGAGACTATAAAATTTTCAAATTTTAAGCATAATAATTGTTAATTACCGAAAAAGCGAAAAGTGTAATCTAATAACTAATAAATTACTAGAGATAGATTATATGTATACTAAAAATTTTAGAATGTCCAAAATAATAATTAGGAATGTTCACGTGTACCCCACATGTATTTATGTGTAGATAATAATACGCGAAATTACCTAAATTGGCCAAAAATTAAGTAAATAATTAAAGAAAATTATAAATTAATTATGGAAAAATTAGAAAAAAAATCAGAAGAGGATAAGATGATCCAAATCAGGTCGTGACAGGTCTAGATCTGTAAAAGAAAAATTAACCAATAAAAATTAGACAACATAAAAGCCAAAAATCAAGGAAAATGGGCAAAGTCTTGTCAAATTAATGCATATTAATTACAACAAACGTCTATAAATAAGGGAAAAATTTCCAGAAGTCATTTGGACAGTTTAGCATTTGGGAAAAATAGGAATACTGAAAAAATCGAGAGAAAATCCAGAAAAAAAAAAGGGAAAACTGTGCAGATTGAGCAAGTGAGCTAAACCCACCTCTCACCACCACCTGGGACCGAACCACCACCACCACCCTACACTAAACCCACCGTCTAGGCTGGCCGATAACCTTGGACCAGGTTTGGACAGCTAGGAAGCTTCGAAACGGTTAGTCCCTTATTTACCCCGATTTTTGAATAATTTTGTAAAATTAGTTATTTTGCCCAGAAAATTATGAAACTTGTTATTCTGAGGTTTTGATGTATGTAGATTTAGGGAAAAATATTTATTTAGTTTAATTACGTCTGAAAATATAGGGTCCTTAACAAATTGTTCAAAACCGAGCATGATTAGAACGGAAAATAAATAGGCTTAAGAGTGTAGTTTGGAGCTCAAATTTTTTTTTGTAGGATGCTCATATGATGTAGAACAGTGCTATAAAGCCATTTTTTAAAATTAATTTTCAAAATTTTTAAGTTAATTTTTAGCCCTAAAATGATGGAAAAATTGGGTGATTTGGGGTTAATTAGGTGATTAAGATGTTAATTACTGATTTAGATATTAATTAGATATTTAGGGATGTTAATCTCTGAAGTGAAACCCTAATCCTAGCCTTTGGAGTATTAAGTATGGTTAATTTAAGAAATTTGGTAATTAATATAAGAAATTAGTAATATGTGAAATTGTAAATTAATAAATCTAAAAAAAATAGGGTTATTTAGATAATATTATAATAGAAATCAGAAAAATAATAAATCTGAAATAACATTTAATTTTAAGTAAATGTCTCAAAATGTAAGATTTTCACACATCGGAAATAAATCCGATACCTCAATTAGGGTTAGCGTGTATCGAATAGTTTAGAAAACCAAATTACGACCAATAAGATATTTGGACACTCGAGCTTAATGTGATTAATTTCACATTAGGATTCGAGCATATTTAAGGCATAAGAATCAAAATTTAAAATCTCATTTAGGATTCGAACATCGAAATAGAGTACAACGAATCGTTAGGACGTAATGGGTATACACGAAAAAAATGAGTTAAAATATAGCTTAGAATATGAAACTATAAATTATAAGTACTAAAAAGACCTATTTGTATTATAAGATACCTAGAGACACATCAGCTTGCAATTAAGGAATCGAACGATCGAGTAATTTCAAGTAAGTTGGGTTATTGCTTATTGTAATAGAGTACTAGTTTTGTAGTACTCGGAGACTTAGGCTTGTATATGATTGTGATTGTAAATAGTTTACACATGTATTTGATGTATCTAAATTCGTGCTGAAACTTGCATTGTGAGTGATTTGTGACTGATTGAATTGGTATGAAATTGTTTGAACACCTTAAATGGAATTTAATCTTAGTCGACCCTAATAACAAAAAATGTCATGCATTGCAACCCGTTAGGGGATCATAGGATTCTCCAACCAAATACCGACCCCTTCGAAAGGGATAGCGCAGGATTGCAAAATGGTCCCTTCTTTATCCTCAATCGAACTAAGTGACAGGAGAGGAGGTCGCGGCGAGGGTGAAGTCAATGGTTCAAAGGTAGTCGCGGGAGGAGCGAGGTCTCCATTATACAAGCCTGGGTTTGGTTGTGAGCTGCTGCATAACATGGAACTCCTCAACCCGGGTTGGAGCGGGTGAAATTTCTCTGATTTCACAACGGACCAGACTACGTTGTGCGATGACACTTAATTGTTACATTACATGAAAATAATTGTTTGATAACCCTGTTTGTGCTTATATGTATTCATGAGTCTCCAATTCAACTTACTAAGCTGTAGTTGCTCATACCCTTATAGATCCTTTTGCAAGTTCTGATTTTTGAACACTTCAAGTACTATGCTGCCGTACAATTACCCAGAGGTTAGTCCTTTGAAGCTAGGGGTGTGAGGATCAAATTACTTAGTATAATGTGTAAATAGAGTGACCATGTAGTTAAAGATTAAAGACTGATAGTTATTATGTAAATTAATAAACTGTGGTAATTATGTAAAACTTCCTAGGAAGCTCTATGGACTTACCTATAATTATTTATGTTTATTAGAAATTTATATTATTTATTATAATTGTAGTATAACTGTTATTCGGACTGTTTACTTCAAAGCGAGGAGTCGTCGACGCCTTGTGTAGATCATGTTTATGATAGGCACTGTGAGGCCAGTTATTATCATAGAATGGTTTACACGGCGGGACTGTTGCAACTCTGCGACGTCGGGGCGTAACATAAACTTCCATCTTTTCTTCAATCTCTTTACAAATTTATTAGAATTTTTTATCTCCATAACAAAGACAATGCGAGGGTCTTGCTTATTAATGATCCTATTTAAATTTTGAATTGTCAATAAAGGACCCAAACCTTAACAATTCCAGCTTATAAGCCTCATGGTTGCCTTGTAGCTATTAGAGGCCAACCATTACCACCTTTAATTTGCTTAATTAAACCTTCCTTCACCAACACTTCAACCAAATCTAGCCTTCCTAACTCCTTAGCCTCTTATGTCCTTTCTACATTTTTTTTTTCTTTTTGCCTCTTTTCTTTCTCTCTTCTTTACTATCCTCATTTTAAAACTTGTGAACTCCTCTATCATAAGAAAATCATCAACCCTTCTCCTCTTGTTTTTAGTTCCTTCCTCCTCCTCTCTTCCCCTCTTGATGTGTCTAGGAGCTCAATTATCATTAAGACTTACTATAGGAGATGAAAACCAAATTAGTCCTTCAAAGTAATGAAAAAAATAGAATGGAAAGGTCAACAAACTGAATGCAGTAGCTGATGTGAAGCTTCTCAGATGATATGACTCACCTATAAATACAACATAACTTGGCACCTCATTTGATGTAATGCACAAGCTGATGTTAAGGTTCACTTGCCACTAATCTTGAGCTACTTGACAAAACTAGATAAGAGTGTATGGAAATGGACTTAGAAAAGAATGTCTCGTAAGGACCAAGAATATTCAATATTTGTAAGGAATGTAAGATGATTCTGGCTACAAAGAGAAGGGATTATTTATAGTAAGTTCCTAGGGCAATATTACAAATAAAGAAAATTATAAAAAGGTATTCATGAAAGAGAATCCTAGCACAAACAAAAAGGGGTAAAAAGGACAAATGACAAAAGGGGAAAAATAGTACAATGTCAGGTGAAAAGAACATGTGGCAGTGTAACATTGGTTCCGTACAAAGATTCTCTAGGTACAACAGTTGAGTAGAATCAAGATGTGGCGGCATTAAGGATCATTGAGACTAGAAAGGGATGTAGTAAGTACTGGTAGGAGGCCAGAAGAGAAGTACTCAAGCCAGAAGGAGCCTATGTCTTGTCATTCAGTAGGAAGCTCTCGGCAGCTGGAGGTTCGATCGTTTGGCATAGAGCCCTTGGTAAGAGAATAGTTGGCCTCTGCATAAGAGAAAGAACGGAGTAAGGAGTAACCATCTAAAGCTCTCAAGGATTTCAGCCACCCTTCTTCTATATGCAGTTTCTCGTCATCAACAGGTTGACGAAAGAAATTTTTTAAGCGAGGAACTAGAGGCCTCTAAGGCGTGTGCTAATAAGTGAGCTAGAGGTTGGTAACTCATAACCTCTTTATGTTCAAATTCTTTAGAGCTAATACGACTTTAGGTGACAATGAAATCTTCAGTTCTAATATTGTAACTGTAGGAATAAGATAATTGTGTTTCTCAAGAACATTATCCTCAAGGGATAATTCAACTATATAAGGAGTCTTAGAAGTTAGGACAGTTGTCTGGTGTTTATTTTGTTCAGCCTTTTCTTTTTGGGTAACAAGTTAGGGTTTTTAATGATTTCAAATTTTTGTTCTTGTTTTGGACTTGAAACTTAGATCCTTGAGCTGGTACATGTGTTTAATGAGGGATGAGGGTTTTCTCTATGTTTATGTTTCATGGTGAAATTTGGTGATTTATGATGCTTATTTGGATGGTAATGGTGTTTAGGTAAGGATAAGGTTAATACTTTCCGAGGGGACGATGATTTTCTTAGGTTATTATCCTTTCTCCAGCTTCCTTCCACTTCATCCCTCTCCCTACTATTTGACCAAAACCCATCTCGAACTACAGTAACTTGCAATTTTGGCCTAAACCTCTCTTTATCCCCTTTACAGTGAATACATCTCTTACCCATTGTAAGCCTTATAATCAAGTGTATGGGGTTCAATCTGTAAAATTTAGAGTGATCGGTAATTTATCCAATTGAATCCAAATTTTACTATAAAATTAAGAATATTAATAAAAGTAATCTCGTAAGTTTAGATTTAAGAAAAAAATAATAAAATAATATAATATTGAATTATATGTAAATTTTACATTATTTATCTAAAACGTGTAACGAATCGATAGAAATAAATTATATGTTTACTAAAAATCATAAAATAACTTAAATAATATTTATGAGTATTTATTTGTATCATATATATATTTATGTGTAAGTAAAAATACGCGAAATTACTTAAAATACCCAAAATATACTAAAATAATATTAAATAATTTTAAAAAATCAAGAAAAATATAGAAAGGTGTGAAAATATGCAAAAATGAGGCATAACAACTTGAAAAGGGAAGATGGAAATTTAACCAATCAAAATTAGACAAATAAAAAGTAAAAAGAGAAAGGATAAGGGGTACTTGCCAACATAAAATTGAAAGTAAAACCCTAATCATACTATAAATTTAGAGCAACTCAACCAAACATTATTTTTAGTTAGTTGGGAATTAGAAAAAAATTAGGAAGAGGAGAGAAGAGAGGAAAAACCAAATTTACAGAAATTTAGAAAAACAATGTACAAATAGGGCTTATAAAGGGAACATAAACTTGACGGCCACCTGAAAATGAACAACCACCACAACCTGATAGAAAATCCACTGTTTGGTGGTGCCGATAATGGTAGAGGCATGCTGGTGGCTAGAGGCTCCTCAATTGGTAAGTTCCGATTCCTCTTCTAAATTTGCTTAATTTACTAAAAATATCAAATATGTATAGAAAATTATAAAATTTGGGTTTCCTAAGTATTTTTGCATTTAAAATTAGAATATAAAACCATACTTTTAAAATTAGAAGTGATTATATAGGTTCTTTAAGAATAAGTCTGATTCCGATGAATTTTATATGAATTTTCAAAAATAGTAATGTTATTTCGAGCTAATTTTTAGTGTACATAGTCCTCATATGATATATTTAATTTACATAAAAATAATTTTTGATAAAATATACCTTTAGTATTTATTAAAATTATTTTGTTGAATCTGCAATGTTTTTCATATGAAAGAAATAATAAGTTTTTAATTCAATTCCTTAATGAATTTAATTTTTAATGACTTCTAAAGATTAGTTATGATTTTGGGAATATTCAATTTGAGTCTTATAATTTTATTTGGTCATTTACCTAATTTAAGCTAATTTTTAGCAAAATCGAACCTTGAGTAAGTAAGTGGGAAGTCCAAATAAGATGGGATTAATACATTACTATATTTCGAAATATTAATTTGTAATACTCGAAGGCTTGAAATTGTATTTGATTATGTTTGCTAGATAGTTGACTGTGCGCATGCCTGTATATACTTGTTTCTAAGTTTGATGATATAATTACGGTTTACTACTTTGGCTTGTGTTTATATGATTTGTTAAAATGATTGAATAATTTGAATTGGATCTAATTGAATATATGACTTATAATTCTAAATCGGACCTATATAATAACTTATTAGGAAAAACATTAGGGTTTTCCAGCCAAATACTGACCTTAAAAAAGGATAGCGCTGGATAGCATAATGTGTCTCCTTTTCATCTTTAGTTGAACTAAGTGACAGGTAAGTTGATCGCAGCAAGGGTGAAGTCAATAGTTCAAAGGTAGTTGTGGGAGAAGCGATATCTCCATTATACAAGCTTAGGTTTAGTCTTGAGTTGTTGCATTTTATGGAAACTCTTTAACTCAGATTAGAGTAAGTATAATTTCTCTAATCTCACGACTGACTAGACAACATTGTATGATGGTGTTTGCTTATACATGTATTGTATCTAATTAATTTGGTTTATAACCTTATTTGTGTTTGATGTATAGTTTTAAATTTTCGTCCCAACTTATTGAACTATTGGTTGCTTACATACCTATAGACGTTATTGCAGGTGTTAGTTAGGAAGTGGCTAATATTTACCTTAAAGTTAGCAATTACTAGATCCTGAGAAGTGAGAAAATAAATCTGGAGAACAGATATATTTTTTTTAGGTCTTAGGTCTTAGCTCTTATTTTAGAATCTTCTATTTTTAATAAAGTATTACTTAGGTAATATAATACAATGAAACCTTACAAACATTGATTGTAATATTTGAATCCTAGTTAATATATATATATATATTCATACTTTATTAGATAAATAATTTGTTTAATTTACGAACTATTTACTTCAAAATGGATTAGTCGTAAACGCTTTGTATAAATCAAGTCTAAGATAATGACTGTATGGTTAGTTTCTATCATAGAATGGTTTGTACGATGGAACTGTTACGACTTTACCTCTTTGAGGTGTAACACCTACATATCTTAATAATCTACAAATGAAACAAAAATCCGACAAACGTTCATATTAAAGTAGATTTTATACTTTCCCTCCACTCTACTAATCCACATGTCCTTCTTTAAAGGCTTAAGACAATTAATCTTCACTCTAACTCTTAAGAATCTTCTTTTGAAATGCTCGATTGAATCTACTTCTTCACATTCAACTATCTCCCCCAAAGAAGACCCAATTAGCTTCGCATTAGTTGTTGTCGTCCGATCTAGTTTAACCCCTTGTATCTAGACTTAAAAAATTGCACAATCTAAGTAAATTTCATCAATGTTGTAATTTAGTAACCATTTCCCTAAGATAAGTACATGACCCTACACAGTTTATAGTACTTCATCACAAACTTAACGCATCATATCTAGTGAACTAAAAAAATAAAGAATTTATTAGTACCAATTAGAGTAAACTTTGCTTCACCAAAGTCTGACCAGGCTCTCTTTAGAATTCTTATCACCATTCGTTTATTCAAAAACTTATCAAAGAAGATCCTTCCAATCAGCATAAAATCCTTAGTATTAGTAATCCCTATATCCACTTCTAGAACAAGATTGTCCTCGGAACCACTTTTAGAGTATTGGTGCATCATTGGCCCATTTCCTTGTCAATGCTACCCATAGATTTGAATAATACAAAACCAAGATTAGCTACTAATTCGAAATTATAAATGCATGAGCTATTGAAAGAGACATCAAAGAACTAAACAAAACATACTACAAAACCAAAAGAAACACTCAAACCTAAGAATATGGCTAGACAGAAATGTAGCTAATACGATGATTAGAGCTAACAATGAAGTGGATATCAAGTAAACAAAAGTGTAAAAAGATTTGATTGATGACTTACAATCTGTGCTTGATTTAGTCAATTGATGTAGAAATTCCTTGAATGTAATGAATAATGATGTATTGAAATGGTGATGGTGATGAAAGATGCAGGGGATATGTATTTTACATGTAAAGGTTTAATGATGACGATATGTGTATGTAAATGAAACTATAAAGAAAAGGGAATTTGCAACAAATAGGTGGGTCACACAATCAGTGTACAAAACCATTTCACCACCATGGGTGAGGAGAATCTCAATAGAGAGGATTTTCTCTCTCTAGCTCCTAAAGAGAGGATTGCTAATGGATTTACTAATTATTAAATGAAAATTTAACCTTGCTTTATGAAATGTATTCCTAGATATCATGTAAGTATTTATATGTTATTGCTTTATTCAACTTATGGTACTATTGTTGTTTAATTAAATTAATCATTCTTTTAGAATTCCTTATCTAATTGCATTATAGGTTCAAAGCGGTGATATCTCTAAAATTTTAAATATTATTACGGATTTTTTATGGTTCTATCTTTTTTTTTTTTATGTGATCAATTTTGCCCTCTATCCCACCCTTGATTCATATTCTTTATATATAAACTATTGAACTAATTGTGAATTTAACGATTCAAATTTTAAACAATGTAAATGAATGGTAGGATGGAAGGTTGGATTGGTTCTATCAAAATGCAAGATGGTACCATAGAAGTTCCTTATTATCAAAAGGCTTTTGCAGATGCAAGGATCCAGTTGTTATCATCACATGCATGTAACGTGAATCTCACGCTTCATATGGTCTCGAATGAGTGATGTGGAGATGGCACATAGAGCATAACTTAGAGAGAATGATTGGAAGAAGGAACAAATAGTCTCAATGGCTCACATGCATAAAATGATAGATAAGGGAACATAGAACCTCAACCTTGCAATTCTTGAGCTACTAAGCTTACTTTCCATCTGAAATGTTGTTTGATCTTTGATAGCAAAACTCCTACAACGTAATACTTTTCTTTGATCTCTTAATTATGTGCAAGTGAGAAGGAATTCTTGAGTATAAATATTGTTAGATTTGATGACATTTATTAGATTATCTTAGGGATCAGTGAGTGATAAAACCTACTAATTCAAGATTTATCTTATGAACTCATCATGAGCTCAATGTATCTATAACCTTCCTTAGCATAGTGCACAAGCTAACTGAGAAAGTCTAAAAAGGACAGTAGATCTTAATGTTTCATCTATTGAGCCTACCATGTTATATTATCTAAATCATTTTAAGACAAGAACTAGGTTTCTTGAGTCCAATTATTAATCTAAGGAATCAAACCCAAGTTGCTATTAGGTTGAAACAATGTTTTGATAAGCTAATTTAACCTTCTTTATTTTTGCTCTATGATGAAAATTTTTTGGAGAGAGTCTAAGTACATTTGGAATTTGATAAGTGCATCAAGCATTGAGGTTGCTACTTCATCTGTGCATGCTATAGAACTACTGCATTGTTGCAAACAGTTCAACCATTTAATTTCTAATTCTACAAATTATGTAGTCACTTTAATTTGAAAAAAATTAGCGCTAGCACTACAACTTATTTGACACGCCACTTTTATAGCACCATCTAAATGAGTATGTCAGTCTAGGCTTATAATAATAAATTATGTTGCTCTCTTGGCAATAAATCTCTTTCATAGACAAGTGTCCTTGAATGAGTTGATTCGCTTTCTCCATTTTACTTAACGAGAACTATCTATTATGACTGAGTTGACTTCCACATATTAGTTCTTCGTTTGTGATTTCAGTTGATTTTGTGGCATTGATTCGTTAAGATGAGATGGTAAAATAATATGCTAAGCCTATTCTCATTATGAAGGAAATGAAATTCCAAATAAGACCAATCACACTGCAATTAGCATTACCTTATCAAGGCTAAGTTCCATAGTCTACTATGACTTTTTGGTCATTTTTTCTTAAAATCTCCTCCAAAATTACTCTTCCTTTTTCTATTTTAATGATCACTGTGTATTCAAATTATACTATTGTTTTCTTAAAATTGCTCCAATATCCTCAAAAGATCAAGACACAATGTTTTTTTTTTCCCCCTTTTTCTTTCCCCTCTAATATATCCAATCCAAGACAGTATTTTCTAACAGAAAATTACATAAAAGATCATCAACGTATGGAGATAAATTAAAATACCATATCAATGTTTTAGGAAGGTTAAAAAAAAGGGATACATATTTTAATGCATGATTAAAATGAAAGACTCCGTTACAGATGATATTAATTGGAGCTTACGTAGCACTTTAGAAGGACAAGTGGAAGCTGAATTGGCATTTTTTAACAAGTAGACATGACAAATTAGTTAATTGCCATGGAAAAGAAAAAAAAAAAAAAGGACCTAGAATAGGATAATAGCTAACCTGACTTCTACAGATAAAAAATGCATAAGTCAATCAAATTAAAACACAATCTTTCATTCAAAAGCCCTAATCCTAAAATTACATACAAACCTAGTGCAATGAAGCCCTAATTGTGACCCCATCAATGCCGCTGGTGACCATAACGCAATCCTTATTCAAATTGCTTTATAAGGCATGATTTTGTTTTGATGCTTATGCAAGTTTGGATTCTGTTTTTACCTGAAGCTTGCACGAGTTACGTAACAGTTCATTTTCTTATTCTCGATTTAAATGAAGATGAGTTGTGGCCACTTATATATTGATTATTTTTTTTCTTTTTATATTCTGCTTCTTCTTCCTTGTTCAATTTTTTTTTTTTTTTTTATGCTTTATGGATGTTCATGCCCGTACGGTTGAATTGCTTTATATTTTGTATCTTAATTTTTTCACTGCTCAATTAACAATGAGCAATTGGTTCGAATTGCTTCATCTTTTCTGTTTGTATTTATGTAGTAATTTTTTTTCTTTTCCAGATTTGGGTAACAATTTGTGTATCCAATATTAAGTGATAGATGGATTGCAAGCAAACAGGAAGCCAGTAGGAGTTCCATAACCCTTAATGTTGTGCAAGAATTATCATCCATTGGAAACTCCAGTAGTAGCAACAGTGACATACAGTATTGCTTTTTCGGTTTATTCTCACCGAAACAAACCAATTGGATGAAATGAAATCCGAGGAAGAGATTTCACAATTGTCAACGTTGTAGAGGTGATGGCACTGTACATTCTTTAAGTATGTGGATCTACTAATGCCTAATCGTGCAAAAGAGGTTCTCTTGCGTCTTCACGAGCAATCGGGTAACTTCATGAATTTGAATAAACGTCCTATTAAGTTCTAACAATGTGATTGAAGAATGAACTTCAATGGTAATTGAAAATTGTGAGATCGAGGACAGTTGCCATTGTTACTACAGTGTTTCCCTCCTTTTTGTATTTCGATGTTCTTAGTTGATTGGACTTGTGCTTAGAGGCCCAACGGTGAAATAAAGTATCAGCAACATTTTAAATAAAAATGAATAAAATGAAAAAATTCACAAGTTTCAATCTAAGTAGTATTTAAAACCTATAGATTTTACAAGATATAAGTGATAAGTTAATGAGCTATATGGTAGGTTTGGTTCTAAATTTTTTTTGAATAATTTTTTGTTTTAAATTTTTTTGAATAAAGAGTGAGGATTCTATTTAAGCATCAACGCTCATCTTTAGAAAAATAGAAAAAAAAAAAGAAACTCAAAAATAAATAAATAAATATATATAACTAGATAATAAGATATCGATAATTGTTAAGCCTGGATTTTTTCGATTTTTTATTATTTTCCTTAATTTGATTAGTATTAAACCTTAACTTATTAAATATTAACTATTAACTAAGAGTTAAGAAAAACTTAGTTTTTTCATTTAAAAGAAAAAACCATTTAGAGTTGCCACTCGACCGTGGTTAGAAAAAAATGAGTTAGGTTAAATCAATTGATGAATTGATTTAATTTAGTCACTTGTCTACTAGAAAATCAATTTTAAAAATGATTTTTGAAAACTAGATATTTGAATTTAAGGCTAACCTATTTAACCTTAATACGCACTACTTTTAACTTTTCGAATTTAGATTTACTTTTTGATATATCCTTATAATTAAAATTACCGTTTCTATTTTACAAGTAAAGAATGCAATAAATCAAGTAAAAAAAAAAACAGATAAATAAAACTAATTATTTACAAGGGAAAAAAAAGATAATTTTTTTCATATTTTAAATCACCTCATAATTACGTACGAGTGCCTATGTATTAATTATTCGGGATTAGACTTTCGCAGTTCGTTCTTATTTTTTTTAAACTTTTAATTCCTTGATTTCTTTTAACTTTTGAAAAACCGTCAATTTTACAATTCTTATCCACTTAGTTTTTGTTTGAGAAAAATCTTCGAAAAGAGTCCTAATTTTTCATTATTTTGTTTTCTAGAAAATTCTAAAGAGGCTATAATTTTAAAAAGATTCATTTATTTCTATTTATTTGGAAAAAGGAATTTTCTAAGTGATGAAATTTTTTTAAAAATTCTTTTTCATTTATTATTATTATTACTATTTTTTTTTTGCATTTTTCCTTTTATTTTAATTACTATCTTCATTTTTTGTTTCAATCGAAGAAATAAACTAAGCTTCGTTATGTTGTTTTTCTTTTTACTTCCTTTTTTTTCTTCTCTTATTTTTTTTACTTTTTTATTCTAATTTCTTTTTTTTTTTTTTACAATTACAATAAATGGGGGAAAATTAAAATAAAATAACGTAAAATACAAAGTAAGAGGAAAAGGAGTCGAACTTGTTGGATCTAAGTCAACACGAGGGTGGTCGAGTGGATTGTTGATTCAGATCGGGTCGTGGTTGAAGGAGAAGAATAATGGCATGTAAGGGCTATTCTAGTTGTTCTAAGCTCCAAGTTGATTGGGGAGAGGCACTTTTGTGAGATTCTTATTGGTGAATGGGGGGGTGGGGTTGACTAAGCACCTCGACCTAACTTGGTAGCAGTTGTTGGGTGTGAAAATATACTTGGGTTTTAGGTTTTTGGAGGTGCTAAGCTTGGCCATGGAGGTTGTTTTAGTTAAAAGAGGGTCAGGGATATGTGGTTCATGTGGTGGCCGTACCCACCAAACCTTAGGTGTTGAGCTCCAAGCCTAGCATAAGTTTCGAACCTAAAACCTCTAGTTCATTCAAGTATCCAAGACAAAGTGTATTACTATCAGGCCATTGACCTGTACCTTATTATATTATGTAACTAACTTCTATTTAAGCTATAAGACAACCTAAAAATCCTATTAAAGAAAAACTACCTAAATAAATTAATCTACCTAAAGACTCAACACAATCCTAAATTCTTATATTTCTTAAAAACCACTTTCCTAAAAAACTATTTTACTTAAAAATTCTATCTTTCTATTTTTCTTTTTCATTTTTTTGTATATTTCATTCTTTTCCATTTTTGTGTTTTTTCTAAATTTTCTATTTTTTTTGTTTCCAAATTTTCTATTTTTTGTACTTTTTTTTTTAAATTAGGACCATTTTCTCTATTCTAAAAAAAAATGTAAAACTATATGAAGCAAAAATAGAGTGTTTATAGCTACTTTTCTTTATAGTGAAGTTTGAGTAAAACTTTGCCTTAAAAACAAAAGAGATACTATTTTTGTCCTGGGAATGAATTTACCTTAAGAAGCGCTACAATTAGCTAACTATCATAGCCTTGATCTGATGAGAATTTAGTGAAATGTAAACAATGAAAGAAAAAGAAGGCACTCTAAGAGCTAATTGAGACATTAAAGTGAGTTTTAGAAATGTCTAATGCCCTAAGAGTTGGTTAGAAAAATTGGTTTGAAACTTGATTGTGTTCTTTTAAACCGATTAGCCTAGGTAGGAGCATCTTTTAGGAACTAGTAATCTTAAATTTGGAATCGATGTGAGAAAACCTAGAAGTGCTCCTCTAAGTTGACTAACCTAAGTAGGCGCATTTCTAAGGGACTGGCAACCCTAAATTAGAATCGATTTGAGAAAACCCAATAGTGCTCTTATGAGTTGACTAACTTAGGCGGAAGCATCTCTAAAGGATTAGCAACCCTAAATTGGAATCAATTTAAGAAAACTTGGTCGTGATCCTTTGAACTGACTAACCTATGTAGGAGCGTCTCTAAGGGACTATTAACCCTAAATTGGAATCGATTTGAGAAAACCTGGTTGTATTCCTTTGAGTTAATTAACCTAGGTGGGAGCATATCTCGGGAACTAGCAACCTTAAATGAGAATCAATTTGAGAAAATCCGGTCGTACTCCTTCGAACTCACTAACTTAGGTGGAAGTATTTATTGAAGACTAGTAACCTTAAATGGGAATCGATTTAAGAAAATTTCAAGAGAAATTGGTAAAGAGAAGCCCCCTACAAGCTCACTAAAACACTAAAGAGAGATTTTTTATTAAGGGAAGCACCCTATAAGTTTGCTAAAACCTTAAGAAAAATTGATGAAGGGAAGCATCTTATGGGCTTGCTAAAATACTGAAGAGAGATTATTGATGAAGGAAAGTGCCCCATGGGCTTGCTAAGATCCTAAGAGAAATAATGAAAGGAAGCACCTTATGGGCTTGCTAAAAAAAGATAGATTAACAAAAGGAGAAGTGCCCTAAGAACTTGCTAAAACCTTAAGAGAGATTGGTAACAGGAAGTGCCCTATGGATTCGCTACAACCCTAAGAGAAATTGGTAATAGGAAGCGCCTTACAAGCTCGCTAAAACACTAAACAGAGATTGATAAAGGGAAGTGCCCTACAGGCTTGCTAAGACCCTAAAAGAAATTGATGAATGAAAGCACATTATAGGCTCGCTAAAACCTCATGAGTTAAGATAACACTTCTATAAGTTAGTTAAAACCATAAGGAAATTGTCACACCTTGAAGCGGTAGAATCGTAATAACCCCACCGTGTAAACCATTCTAAGATAGAAGTTGGCTTTACAATTGTTATCCTAAACCCGATCTACACAAGGTGTTCACGACTAATTCACTTTGAAGTAAACAGTTTATAATTTAAATAAATTATTTACCTAAGAAAATAAGAATATATATATACACTAGAATTTAGTTATTACGATTAACATTCATAACGTTTCACCGTAATTTATTTCCTAGTTAATATATTATTCAAAAATGAAAAATTCTAAAATAAGAGCTTAGGCCTTAAAAATATATGTCTATTCTTCAAATGTTTTTCCTCATTTCCTAAAATCCAGCAGTTGTTGGCTTCAAAGTAGTTGTAAGTTGCTTTTTGGCTAGCACCTACAACAATATCTATAGGGATGTAAGCAACCACAGCTCAGTAAGTTAGGACGGAGACTTAAAACAGTACTACAAATATAAATAAGGTTATTAACCAAAGTATCAGGTGTAATGCATGTTCAAACAAATGCCATTGCACGATTTTGTCTGGCCCATAGTGAGATTAGAGAAATTATGCCTACTCTAATCCGGGTTGAGGAGTTGTTGTTAATGCAATAGCTTACGACTAAACCTAAGCTTGTGTAATGAAGACATCACTCCTCCCATGACTACCTTCGAACCATTGATTTCACCCTTATCGTGACCTCTTCACTCGTCACTTAGTTCGACTAAAAATGAAGAAGGGACCTAATGTACTATCTAGCGCTATCCCTTTCAAAGGGGTAAGTATTTGGATGGAGAATCCTAGATTTCCTCTAATGGGTTGCTATGCAGGTCCAATTTATGTTTACAAGTCATATCTTTGTTAAGTTCAATTTAGGATGATCAATCACTTCATATAATATAAGCTAGAACAACAAACATAATCATAACATTACTCATAATCAAGCACATGCACACAACCAACTATCTAACAAGCATAATTAAGTATAATCTCAAGCCTCCAAAATACAGTAACTAATTAATCCTAACTTATCTCGACTCTTCGCTCATTGACTAGAGGTCTGACTCGCTTAGGCCATCACCGATCATCCTTATAACACAAACGTGGTTTTAGTTTTTGATATAACTATTATAGGTTGGTTTTATCCAATAACGCTTATTGTTATTTTTTGTTTAGGGTTTAAAATACCTAATTATCTAGGTCTTAAATCTTTTACAATTCTTCTTGAATCATGTTAAGTTTTGTTTTAGTTTTCGCATCGATTTTTAAATTAAGTTTTTAATTCAGTTTTTTATTAGAGATTTATAAGTACACCCTAAGAAATCATTCCAACTCATAATGTGAAATTAATCGCATTATCTTTGGATATCCTAAATATCATTTTTAGTTTCTAACTAGTGTTCTAGTCCATGCAGTACACTTAAATCCTAATTTAATTACCAAATTCACCCCCGTTATGAGAAAATCTTATATTTTTCATATAATTACCCTAATTTAAGATTCCTATCAGATTTATTGTATATTCCTATTATTATCATAATATCAATTCTAACCAATATTTTCCTAATTATTAATTTCTCATAATTACATATTACATATTATCACTTAATGTGTACAAAATGTACACATATAATATTTCTATCACTTCAAATATCATCTCCTAATATCAAATAACATTCTAAATATCTAAATTAATCCCAAATCAGATTTTGAACCTAACTACCCTAAATTATCAAATTAACTTAAAATGTACTATTTTACCCTATTACTTATTTACTATATAATTACCCTAATAATTATATCTAACACCTTAAATACTACAAGTATCATACTTCATCAGATTTCAACATCTTAGAACATATAATTGCACAAATCAGTAATTACCCATTTAATTACTTAATTTATCTTAATTTACCCATTTTATGCCTTATTTTAAGGCTTAAAAATTATCTAAAATTTTAAAAAATTCATTTTTGAAAATGGGCTTCATAGCACTAATCTATATTACCTAAGTAGTCTACACAAAAATTTTGGGCTAAAAAATACACTCCTAAAGTCATTTATTTCTAAACAAAAAAAATATTCGGTTTTGCATGATTTCTTAAGGATCATATATCACCGGACATATATTCATCAAAATAATATTTTTCCTAAAAACTAGATACTAAAATATTTTAGAATAATAAAATTCATAATTTTCTAAGAATATTTACTATTTTTATTATTTTTATAAAATTATACAAAATCACGTTAGAAGATCGAACTCACCGGTTTGGATGGCTTTAGCCAACATCAGTGGCCATAGGTGTGTCGGCTCACCTGGGCGCTGCTACCACCATGTGGTAGTGGTGGCCGTCTACTTCCAGCTGCTCGTTGAGTTTGAGTTCTCCGTAGAAGCCCCAATTATACAGATTTTTGCTAAATTTTTGTAAAATCATAATTTAATCTCAATTTGGCCTCTCTCTAATTTTATAAGCTTCCTAACATCCAAAATGAGCTTTTAAAAATTTGGTGTATTTATAAAGATCTTGGGAAATTATTGTACATTAATTTAATTAGACAATTGCCTTATCTTCTTCCAATTTACCTTTTGTATTGTTCTAATTTAATTGGCTAATTTTTTTTCTTATTTTCCCCAGCTGCCATAACCTAAATCTAGATCATTCCTTATTTTTTATGATTTTTCTTTATTTTTCCTTAATTAATTATGAATTTTCTCTAATTATTTAGTATTATTTTAGCACATTTCGAGTATTTTAAGTAATTACGCATATTTTTACTTATATATAAATTCATATATAGTACAAATAAATATTCTTAAATATTATTAGGTTATTCTATGATTTTGTGTATATATATAATTTATCTTTAGCGATTCGTTAGTTATCGAAATGTATTTTACACATTTTTAATAAATAATGAGTTATCTACTTAAAATTTGGAAATTTTATACTCTTTTATTTTATTGCTTATTTTCTTAAATTTAAACTTACAGGATCACTTTTACTAATATTTCTAACTTTATTTGGTAATTTAAGCTCAATCGAATCTTTTAATCGATTACCCTAAATTCTACGAGTCAAACTTTAGGTAGCTGATTATAAGTCTTACAGAAATGTGGATCGATATTACACTCCATAAGCTAGCTAGAACCCTAAAGCTAAATGTAAGTCGAGATAGTACTTTATAAGTTAGCTAGAATCCTAAAAAATAACGAATGATGGGACAGCGTTATGAGAGTTGGCTGGAATCATAAAAGGAATGAAAGTTGGGATAACACTCTGAAAGCTAACTAGAACCTTAAAAATGGATTGAAGATGCAAAGTGAGGAATGTAACCAGTTTGAAAAACTTCCTAACTTGAAAAATATTTTCAATCAAAGAATTTGGTGAAAACTATTTACGAAAAAAAAGGTATTAGGTATTGATACGAGACAAGCGCACCTATCAATTTTAATATAGCGGATGTGAGTCTGAGTCGATCCCTAAGAGATTTTGAGTATTAATATTAACTTTAGCTTTATTATCTAACCGGAAAATTATAATGAGTTGAATGAATTAAAAATACTGAAATTAACAACTAAACTACTTATGAGACTTAATTACGCAAATTAGAAAGCAATAAAACTACAAACGACTTCAAGTATGCAATAATGTATTTAGGAATTATTTCCCCTAGTGTTTAACATGTAACCTTTTAAAATATATTCAATTCAGTTTTTATAATTCTTGACTAGAGGGATTCACAATTAAAGTTAATATCTTTCTCAAGCATATTAACCCTAATCCTAAATTATTTACCAAAATCTCTTCACTTAGTAATATAACTTAGAATTGCATTAATGTATAATGAATTCCCATGCAAACAATCAATTTTCCGGAAGAAACATGTATCTTATCTCTAAGTATACATGTAATTCTCTCCAATTATGCTAAGATCTAATTACACATGCAATTTCTCAATCAACATGCATAATATCATATATTGACACTCTAGAATTATCAATCCACAACTAAACGACATAATTGAATCAAGAAAAGATAGAAACTTTCTTAAAATTATAATTCAATCCAAGGGTTACATGAAACCCTAGGTTCCATAATCCTAAATACTTGAATTCTAAGCTATCATAACGAATCTAAAAACGAGTTTCATAAAAAAGGTAAAATAAAGCATGAAAACCCCTCTTGATTTGATGAATAATCTCTTTAATCTTGAAATCGATGTTGTTTTTGCTTCTCGATTGATGTTTTCCTCAAGTCTCCTTTCTTCTCTTGTCTCTCTCCTTTTCTGTAATGTCTCTCCTTTCTTTAAACCCTAAGATATCCTTTTATATATGTTTTATACGGATTTTATTTTCGTCACCAGACACGGCCTGGGATATGGCCATGTCCCTAGGTCGTGTAACTTTCTGCACTAAGGCAAAATTTCTGCACAACTTCAAAACTTCAAAACTTCATAACTTCTTCGTTTGAACTCGGAATTGAGTGAAACTTGATTCCTTTTCTTTGTTTTCGAGCCTAGAACGCGTTTAAACCCTGAAATCAACATTTTACTGAATTAAGTATCAATTTTTTTAAAGAAAATAAAAAATGTGAAGGAAATGCTATAAAATCACCATATGAAATATGTTTAAAATCAGAGTTATCAGGTATTAGGTCCCTTAACCTAAAACTACCTCAGGAAAAAAACGATGACTTAGACTAATATGGTCAACTTAAAAGGTATGACCACATTGGAAAGAAGCAAGTGACAATAAATTGAAATCTTGGCCAATTAAGCTAACATAGACTTGAAAATGGATAAAAAAACTTGTAACAAGCTTTTACTCTCTCTCTCTTTTCTTAAAAGTTTGCTAACAAGTATAAATTCTTATTGAGGAGCAAATGTTATAACTATCTCCTTCATTGGTAACCATGTAGGGCATCCAGTATTCTTCTTAGTCTTTGAAAATGTCTCCTGACCTTGATGTTAGGCTTCCTCATAGGGCTTTGTGATTTTAAACATTCATTTCCTAAGAAAAAGTTAACTCATGATTAGTTTAGTCAAAGAAGGTTTTCTTACACACTTACAGTCCAGATTACATTATTGACTATTGTTCAAAAAATTATAGTCCATCATGATTAGTTTAGTTAAAGAAGGTTTTCTTACACACTTACAGTCCAGATTACACTCTTGACTATTGTTCAAAAAATTATAGTCCATTTTGTAGGTGATACGCTTTGATCAATCTATTAGGTTTTTTTCGGTCCAATATTATGAATTAGGCTTTTGGATAAATAGTTTCAAAAGGACTAATGAGAAGGCCTATTTTGAAAGATTTATTTATTCCACCTAAGTATATAAGTCAATAACCTTTAGGAAAAAATTAGAAGTGTGCTTACCCTAGTTTCAAAAATTATATTTATTAAAGATAAATTATCTTTTAAGATTAGAAGAGCATTTATCGAGTGTGGGAGGTATTGTTTGTGGGAATGCCTTGTGTGATTCAAAATCTTTTTTGTTTGTGATTTCGAAGTATGATTTAGAGTAAATATAAAGGGCTTGTGTTTTTGGGTTTGGAATGTGATTTAGGGCCTTGCATTTTTTGGGGCTACTTGGGCTTTGATTCTAGGCCTTTTGATTCAGTTTTGCTACTCTTACCGATATTTGATATATCTTTTAGGGCTTTCATCTTACACTTAAGCCCAATTTTCATGCTTCTTTTCTTTCTTTTCCTTCATTTTTTAAAATATTTTTTTTGTTGCCCTATTCTTTCATTTTCTTTTTTTACCCCTTTTCCTAGGGCCTCTATTGTCAAGTCTTTGACTTTAAGAGATTGAAAACCTTAAATCCATGGATTTTAAGTATATGGGCTCAAGTGAGGTAAGTATAAGCTCGAGGTGTTTGAAAGGTGTCAACTTTCCTTCATTTAAAAGAAAAATAAGTTATCAAAAATAAAAGTCATCTTTGAATTAATGTTACTGAAGCAAGCATAAACTACTTTTATCCTTCTCTTCTAATCAATGACCCCAACCTTTGAATTGCCCCAATATAGGGTAGTTCTTGGTCGAGTTTAATTTTGAAAAAACTTTAAGTTGTTTCAAAAGAGTTAACAAAAGATAATTGTATTTAGGATTTGAAAATAAATGCTTAATTTCATTTTAATATATGTATTGAATTCAAAATAGGCCTCCTTTAAGAAATGAGTCTAAAGTATCTTCACCACGATGTCACTTAACTCTCAAAGTGTTTAAGGTTAGTATGTGAGATATAGTTTGCCTCTTTTCATCTGAACCCTTTTAAAAGTGAGTTACCAATTCCTTATAGAGGAATCTATATTTATTTGCCCTAAGGTGGAGATGGACTTTACCCCTCGGTTTCTTAAAATTTACCATAGTGTGATACTTTTTTATGCAAACCATAACTAAGAACAGATAAGGCTAGTCGCTAAATGGGTCTAAGTTTGCAGAAAACTCGAAAGGAAATTATGGTGAATGTGCAAAAGGACAAATGTGAATGAAGAGTAAGCAAAAACCTACGAACAGCTCTAAATGGATATGACACACCAATGGAACTTCTGAAGACTTACGACACAATTCGATATGACTTACGAATTGGTCCAGTAAGGTTACTCATCACCTAGCCTTACTCAAGGGTTAGGATAATAGTGGTGCTGAGAGTAAACAAGCAATGTTTACACAGGGAAGGAAATACCCAAGTGTATTAATGATAATCTGTTGTTTTACAGCTATAAATACAATGGGTATTTATACTCGAGAATTTAAGGCAACATGCCTAAAAGGGAAAAGAAAAAAATGATATTTCCTAAGGAAGTAATGTATAAGATATAAAAGAGTAAAACTAAAGATTTAAGGAAAACAATCATTGGTGTAACGAATTCTACACATGATGCCGTATTTGTGATACTGTTAGAAGATGTGAACAAAAAGTACAGTCAGCTTACTTATCTGAATAGTGGTAACTTAGTTAGTTTGGAGTCTCTATCTCGGCTTTTTGGCAAAGGAGATCCTGAGTTATTGGTCGGTTCGAACGGAAGTGAGTAATTTTACAACTCAATGTACTATATAGAGATGGACAGTCATTCGGCTTAGCATAAAGAGTAGCTTGGCAAAGAAGTACTCAACCTTGGTAGAAGTCGATTAGAGTAGGAGAATTCGCCTTATTAGGCCTTCCAATCCTTGGGCATGGCTATAGGTTAAAGGCCTAGTAGTTTGATTCCTATTGTTCCCTCCAAGTTATTTTGGATTTAGGATCAAATCTGAATGGTCTTTGATCAGTTCTCCATCGAAGTGATATGGTTGAGGTCGGTAATGTTGAAGGTGTCAAAAACCCTATAGTCCTCAGGTGGTTCCAATCTATAGGCGTTATCATTGATCTTCTGGAGGATGTTAAAAGGTTCTTTAGCTCTTGCAGATAATTTGTTCCTCCTTTTACTTAGGAACCATTCCTTGTTGAGGTACAGCTATACCAAGTCTCCTTGCTGGAATTATTTAGCCGTCCTACTCTTGGCCTTCTCTTGCATTCTTCTAACAACTTGCTCGATGTGCCATGTGACATTGTCGTAGATGTGTTGAAGGGATTGTACTCTAGCTCTTGCATGTAAGTCTTCTTGCGCGAGCACAGGTACAGGGGTGTAATTGAGGGATAACTTAGGATTAAAACCATAGACCACCTCAAAGAGACTTTACTTAGTGGTGTCATGCACTGTTCGATTTTAAGCGAATTTAACCACTAGTAAGCAAACGTCTCAATCGGCTAAGTTCTTGCCCACTGTAGCTTAGAGCAATGATCTCAAAGTGTGATTAACTACCTTTGTTTGGTCGTTAGTTTAGGGGTGATAGGAGGTACTGAATGGTAGCTTGGTCCCTATCCGACGCTATAAGGTCCTCCAGAAATGGCTCAAGAACTTTGGGTCTTTGTCAAAGACTATACTTCTTAGCATGCCATGTAACTGTACAATCTCTTGCCAGAAAAGAGACGTAATAGCTGAAGATTGTTGGTTTTGGTGTAAGGCACAAAATGCGCCATCTTGCTGAATCGATCCACCATAAATATTACAGAATCTTTGCCTCGAGTAGTTCATGGTAATCCAAAGGCAAAGTCCATGCTTAACTCAGTCCATGCTTAACTCAGTCCATGCTTAACTCAGTCCATGGTTTCATTGGAACAAGCAAAGGCATTACTTTCCTTTTTTCAGCTTTACACTTAGCCCTTTTGCATATAGCACAGCTTTCAACAATTCAGTGCACATCTCGCTTCATCGTAGGCGAAAAGAATCGACTACTCAGTAATTCATATGTCCTTTTCTCCCTAAAATATTTAAACAGTCCTCCATCGTGGGCTTCCCTAATCAACAGCTCCTAAAGTGAACAAGTTGGTACATACAATTTCCCTCCTTGGAGCAAGTATCCTTCCTCCATATGATACTCGTTTATTGTCTTTCCATTAATACAATGTGTAAGTATAGGTCCAAAGTGTAGATCCCTGGATACTGCTCCTTGACGTTAGCAAACCTAAACAATCTGGTCTGCAGTTCAGTTAGGAGTACATGCCTCTTCGAAAGAGCATTAGCAACTATGTTGCTCTTTCCTTATTTGTATTTTATTACAAAATTGACCCTTAAGGAATTCAACCCATCTCGCTTACCGCTATGGTAAAATAAGTTTAGAAGTAGGACCATTGAGCTTAGGCTTAGATTTAAATATAGCTCAAGCTAACCCGGTTTATATGTGTAATTTAATTGCATATATGTACAAGGCATAAGCTAACAGCCAAATGGATAAATATATGGACTGGGCATTGGGTTTGAGCATGAGGTCAAGAGTTCAAATCTTGATGAGGCCATACAAAAGCTTTTTATTCTTTTCAAATAATCAAGAACTGTTATGTGTTGATTTCTTTCCAAAAATTAAAATCAAATCAATCAACTAAAGTTTTCATTAAAAGAATCATGTATGTTTAATCCTGAACAACGGGTATGTAGGCACTTACGGGGCAACGTTAAAGGCTAAAAAAAAAAACATGATTTTCCCTTTTTAGTTTATATTGTTCAAATTATCCCATTTAGGTAAATAATTGAGTTTTGTCTTTTAAAATTGAAAAGTAATTTTTAAGTTTAATTTTAAATTTGGAAAATTAATGGTGTCTGTAAGAGTTTAAAATTCCTAACCCCCAAATCTAGATCTCTTGTTTTAAGACCATTTTTCAAAATCAATTTTTATTAAAAGACCAATGGTGAAGTTATAATCAACTCTTTTTCCAGACTTCGGTCGAGTGGTGACTTTAAAATGATTTTAAGATATAAAAAAAACAATTTTCTTTAAACCTTAGTCAAGAGTCAGTGTTAATGCGAATTTGATGGTAGCTAAACTTAAGATCAATTTTGTTGAAAATCTTGACTCCACTCAATTCATTCAGCATATCTTCCAACCTGAGGATAGGATACATGTACTTGATGGTAATCTTGTTTACGGCTCAACTGTTTACACACATTTGCCAAGTTCCATCCTTTTTCGGCACAAGAAGCTTTAGTATGACATAAGGGCTGAGACTTTCTTTGACGTATCCTCTCTCCAGTAGCTCATTGACTTGACATTAAAGCTCAGAAGACTTTTCGGGACTCATTCGATAGGTAGGCTTATTTGGTAGTGCAGTGTTGGGTATTAAGTCAAGGTAGTATTCTATGCCGCGAATTGGGGGTAACCTCTCGGGTACTTGTTCTGGGAATTGGTCGGCATATTCATCCAGCAACTCTTTTATTTTATGGGGTAGTTCACCTCGCTTCTTTATCTCCAATAAGTGCTTGACTAACGTAAAGGTCAGCATATCAACTTTAAGGGTCTCTCAGAGCTTGGCTCTACTCATCATTAAAGTCTTATTTGATCTAAGAGTAAGTTTTGTCTACAATTTATTAACTTCTCTCAGCTACATCAGGTTCAGGGTAATCTTCCCACCATCCCTTTTGAACACATACGTGTTTTTGTACCCATCATGGATAACTCTCCCATCATACAGCAATGGTTTGCCAAGCAACATGTACGAGGTGCACATAGGCAACACATCACAAAGAATCTCGTTGGAGTAATTTCCAATTGTGATCAACATCAGTACTTACCGGTGACATATAGTACTCCCTTATCATTTAGCTAATGTAACTTGTATTGCTTTAGGTGTACACTGGTCAGCAACTTCAACTGTGTGACCATTTCAATTGATGCTATATTGGTGCAACTCCAAATATCCATAGTTAATGCTTGCACCTGGTCATTCACCTTACAGGTGATATGAAACAAATTCTCCCTCTACTCCTCCTCTCGTAAGGGTCCTATGTTTATTGTACATTGGACAACTAGGATCAACTAATCTACGTCCTCGGCAAACACATCTTCTTCAATAAGCTCTTTCTCGACCACTTTTTTCTCAACAGTGATCTCCTCCTCCTTGGGTTCCTCATTTGTACACTTTATCTCTAGCTTTGTGACATCTCCCTTGTTCATCATAGTTCTTCAATTCGAACATTAAGCGACCATATGTTCGAACTTTTGCCATTTAAAGAACTTGATCTGGCTCATCTTCCAACTAGACCCTTGCCCCTTCTCATAAGTTCGGGTCTGCACATCATTGTCGGGTTAGCCTTTCTAGTCAGCTTGGACATCTACCTTTTGGGTCGACTCAGTACTTGATTGTGCTTGGTGACTTCCCTATCCGGGTTAGCTAGTCAGCATTCTGGCAGGTACTCGGCTTCTTCTTTGTCTCTCCACTCCTTAGGCTATTCGAATGGCTTTATCCATTATAGTGAATCATTGGAGTTCTTCAATGTCTCGAATATCACCTCTCAGTCTTGTAATGAACCTAGAGATTGTTCGCGCTAGGGTTCTTCCACTTCACATTGGATCATGAGCATTTGATATTTCTAGACATATTTGTCAACTGTTTGACTTCCTTGTCTTAGCTCCTAAAGCTGAGTAAAGGTGTCCTATAGATAAGTTTTCGACATGAACCTATTTCTGAGTATTCTTTTCATCTCGAGCCAAGTATTAATCTTTTGGTAACCCTTTTGTCTCTTCATAGCTTGGAAATTCTTTCACCACATGGCGGCATATCCAAAGAACTCAATAGGAGCAGTCCACACTTTCTCATAATCCTCATACTGATAATATTAAAAAACATACTCAACTCTCTCTTCCCATTCTAAATATTCATTAGCACTCCTAGATCCATTGAAGCTTGGAATTCAAAGTTTCACATGGTCAGATGCTTTGGGGACTTTAGCTCACTCTTCTTCAAAATACTCTTCCTCATCCTCTTCATTTAGTTCTCTCAGGTCTATCTTTCATTTTACTCATTCACCTACTCCACCACCTCAAATTGGTCAAGTTAGGTTCTGACCTCTAATAGGTTGAGCAGCTTGTGGGGTATTTTGCATGATCTTAGTTGGTTGACAAGCCAATACATGAACAATTCGAGTCAGATTTACTAAGAGGTTAGCCATCTCATCTAGTCTCTCGTCAGTACTCTTAGAGGTTCTCTACTGTTGTCCATGGTAGACAACTCCACTGTTGTCATCTCTAACACTAATGTTTACACTTAGGTTAGTCATTTTCTCCATAGATTCAAAGCTTAAACTCTTCAAATAGGTGATATAGAAAATAGTTCCACAAACCAGAAAAAGTAACAGCTAATAAACACAGCAGTCAAATGAACGCAGTAACTTGCTCTGTTTCATATACACAAAATAGAGTATAAATAGAATTTCAAACACAAACCACAACTCAAATAAAACCTTTGCTCTGATAACAAGATGATGTGAACCGTGACCAAGAACAGATAAGGTCGATCGTTGAATAGGTTCAAGTTTGCAGAAAGCTCGAAAGGAAGTGTTAGTGAATGTACAAAAGGACAAATGCGAATGAAGAGTAAGCAAAAACCCACGAACAGTTCCAAATGGATTTGACACACCAATGGAACTTCCGAGGACTTACAACATAATTCAATATGACTCACAAATCGATCTGGTGAAGTTACTCGCCACCTAAACTTGTTCCGGGGTTAGGATAAGAGTGATGTTGACAGTAAACAGGCAGTATTTACATAAGGAAGAAAATACTCAAGTGTATTAATGATAATTTATTGTTTTACAATTACAAATATAAAGGATATTTATACCCGAGAATTTAAGGCAACATGCCTAAAAGGGAATGGACAAAAATGGCATTTCCTAAGGAAGTAATGTACAAGATACAAAAGGATAAAAATAAATATTTAAGGAAAATAATAATTGGTGTAACGAATTTTACACACGATTCTATACATGTAGCAATGTTATATTAGTGATGTTGTTGGAAAATACGGACAAAAAATACGGTCAGCTTACTTTTCTGAGTAAAGGTGGCTTAATTAGTCCAGAGTCTCTTTATCTCAGCTTTTCGATAAGGGAGATGTTGAGTCATTAGTCGATTCAGGTATGAGTGAGTACTCTACAACTTGGCGCACTATAGAGAGATGGGCAACCTTGGCAAAGAAGTACTTTGCTTTGGTAGGAGTCAGTTGGAGTAGGAGAATTTTCCTTGCTAAGCCTTCCAATCCTTGGGCTTGGCTATGGGTCAAAGGCCTAGTAGCTTGATTCCTATTACTTTTCATTTAATCTGAATTTGAGACTAAGGACACATTTGATTTCATGATCGACTTGGTTTATGGTTAGGCCCTTTTTTTTTCTTTTTCAAGGTACTAACGATTTTAGCTTGGTTTGGCTACCTTGATAGGGGTTTATGTTTGGTTCAACTACCTTGATGGGTTATGGGTTATGGGTTAGCTACTTGAATGGGCTAAGGTTTAGCATAATGGGCCATGGTTTGTGTTTGGATAGGTTGCTTAAATGGACCAAAGGTTAGCGTTTAGGCTTAACTGCCTTAATGGATCGAGGGGCTTGTGTCGGATTCAACTACCTTCATGGGCTACGGTTTTTGGTTAGTTGCTTGAATGAGCTAAAGTTTAGCGTTATGAGCCATGGTTTATGTTTGGATAGGCTGCTTGGACAGGCCAAGGGTTAGTGTTTAGGCTTAATTACCTTAATGGGCCGAAGGGCTTATGTTTGGTTTAACTACCTTCATGGGCTATAGGTTTTGGGTTGGTTGCCTGAACGGGCTAAGGGTTAGCGTAATGGGCTGTAGTTTATGTCCACCTGAATGGGTTAAGGGCTAGTGTTTTGGCTTAACTACCTTAATGGGGCCAAGGGACTTTGTTTAGGTTGAGCCCATAAGAATTTTGTAACTGTTAGCAAATTTCTTCATTTTTCTTTTTCGTTTTTTTATATTGATTTTTTTTTTTTGTGAGAGAGAAAGATAATGCTTTATTTTATAGAAACCATGAAGTCTAATTACCAAAAAGGTGATTTTTGGGATTCAATTTACAAGGCTATGGAACTTATTGACGTTTCCCTGAGTGAGAGGGAACAATAGTTAGATGAATAATATTAAAAGATTACTTACAAAAGTGGAATACTAAAGAATGAAGGACGGTAAGCTAAAGGGAACATTTTCTATTTTAAAAAATTGGAGTACAGAAAGCAAAGGAAGATGGTCTAACATTTGTTCTTGATTTTTATTTAATGAAACTCGACATTTATTATAGGCTACTTTGCTATAAACTGAAAAAACCCTAAACTAAGTCTCGTAGATGAGCTCTAAGGTCTTCTAACATTTCATAGTTTTCCCCAATGACTTGTCCAAGAAGGTCTTTTAAGACTCGATTGTGAGCTTTAGAGTATTTTAGCTTCTCTTTCAAATAGGCAATCTCAGCTTTTAATAGTTGTTCGCGAATCCTAGATAGGTCATATAGCCTATCAGTTCTATGATTGTTCACTTGATCACTTGCCATTATCTGTAGGCCTAAACAATTCATGGGCAAGGATCATTTATCAATGAAACAAAAAGAATGTATGTGGAAGTGTGTAGATGCTAGAATTGTTTGGGTTAATACATTACTCCTTAAGTTGCAACCCTACTGTTTGATTTAGTGTTTATAAAAGAATAAGTACAAAAAATTGATCACAAAACATTAGTAGGGTTGCAACTTTCCAGTAGTAGTGTATTAACTTATGATTTAAGTGTATGCAATATGGGCGGGCTCTAAGGTCCTTAAGCTTTTTAACTTCGTATGTTTTCAAAAAAACAGTTTTTAGTCACATACAAATTTAAGTGGGGTAATCTAATTAACCCTAAGTAGTGGTTACCCCACTATACTTGGAACCTACACAATGGCTCATCGTCTTAGGGTCTTAAGACGGCTTGGGTCAAACTGTATCTACTTTGCATGCTTAATGCAATTATTCCCCCCAAAATCCCAAGTATGATGTATGCAAAATGAATATAATGATTAAAATAAAGTATATACATGAAATGAATTACAACAATGAATAAATAAATAAAATGAGTATTTTGAAAGGTAAATTTAATTTCAGAAGGTTTTTAAGTAGTTAGTCTTCTTAAAATCCCTAGTGAAGTTGCTAAGCCATTGAGTTAGGATTTTTTCGATTTTCCCGATTTTCTTATTATTTTCCTTAACCTGATTAGTATTAAACCCTAACTCATTTAATATTAACATTTGACTAAAAGTTAAGAAAAACTTAGTTTTTTTATTTTGAAAAAAATTGTTTAAAGTTGTTACTAAACCGGAGTTAAGAAAAAATGAGTTAGGTTAAATTAATTGGATGGATTGATTTAACTTAACTACTGGTCTACTATAAAACTGATTTAAAAAATAGTTTTTAAAAACTAAAGATTTGAGTTTTTAAGCTAACTTATTAATCCCTAATGGGTATCACTTTTAACTTTTCAAATTTAGATTTACTTTTCAATATATTCTTATAATTAGAATTACCATTTCTATTTTATAAGTAAAGAATGTAATAAATCGTGTAAAAAAAAAATGGATAAATAGAACAAATTATTTACAAAGGGAAAAAACGATTTTTTCGTATTTTAAGTCATCCCGTAATTGCGTATAAATGCCTACGTACCCATTATTCAGAATTAGACTTTTGTAATTTGTTCTTTTTTTTGTGTAAAACTTTTAATTCCTTGATTTTTTTAACTTTTGAAAAACTGTTGATTTTATATTTCTTATCCACTTGGTTTTTGTTTGAGAAAAACTTCTAAAAGTGTCCTAATTTTTATTATTTTGTTTTCTAAAAATTTCTAAAGAGGCCCTAATTTTAAGATGGTTCATTTATTTGGAAAAAGGACTTTTCTAAGTGATGACCTCTTTTTTTTTAATTTCTTTTCATTTATAATTATTATTTCATTTTATCTTTTTACTTTAATTACTATTTTTGTTTTTGCTTTTAATTGAAGAAATGAAATAAGCTTCGTTATGTTGTTTTTCTTTTTTCTTCTTTTCTTTTTTTTTTTTTCAAATTTTTTTTCTAACAATTAAAATAAATGAGGAAAAAAGTTAAAATAAAATAAAGTAAAATACAAAGTAAAAGGAAAAGGAGTGCAAGCCGAACTTGGTTCAAGATCAGGGGTGCAAATTGGACTTGTTAGATCTAAGTTGGTATGTAAGTGATTAGGTTGGATTGTCGGTTTGGATCTGAGTCATGGTTGAAGGAGAAGAATAACTACACGCAAGGGCGGTTCTGGCCGTTTCGAGCTTTAAACCAACCGAAGAGAGGTACTTTTGTGAGTTTTCTATTGGTGAATGGGGGGGTAAACTAAGTACCTCGACCTAACTTGGCCATTTGGTGGTGGTTATCTGATTGCATGGTAGCAGTGGTGGTTATGCGATCTTGGTAGCGGTTGCTAAGCGTGAAAAGACACTTGGGTTTTAGGTTTTTTGGGGTACTAAGCTTAGTCGTGGTGGCTATTTTAGTCGAAGAGGGTAAGAGATGTGTGGTTTACTTGGTGGCCACTACCACTAAACCTTAGGTGGTGGACGATGCTCCTAGGGGCTATGGCAAGGGTTAAGAAGGGGGGTGTTGGAGAGCTTAGGACCTGAGGTTCCTCACTATGGTGTTAGCCTAGCTTAAAAATAGTTGTAGAGCTTTCAATCTTATAGAGAGAGAGAGAGAGAGAGAGAGAGAGAGAAGTTGTGCTAAATAGAGAGGGAAAGTGGTGTGAGTGTGTTTTGTTTGATTTTGAGTGGAAATTAAGGCTTGTTTTTTTCTCGAATAGGATTAGGAAGGCTCTATTTATACTAGTTGTAGCTTGAACAAGCATTGAAAGGATTAAATCGCCATTGATTTAAGATTGAACGAAAGAGGAAGACTCGGGATTTGATTTCGATTTTTGGCGTAAATTAGAGTTAATTTCTGTTCAAAATCGTGTCTAAGATGTTCGTTTGTTGCCTAAAAGATTGAATGGAAGCTTAGACATTCATTGAACAACTTGAATCATAGAGATTGAAGGAGAGAGAAAATTTGGGCATTTAAGTTTTTCTACGTTTTCAAGTCCAAATTTGACCTAGTAAAACTTTGTTTCTAGTTGATTTCTTAGTTCTAATTCCAAGTGTTTCGAGTCTTCTATGTGATTTCATTACTAGTTTGATGAAATTGCGTAGAAAAGAAGGCTAGAAAAAGCCACAAAGTGAGCTCATCAGGGATGAAAACGCGAGAAAAGAAGGGGAACAAAAGGAGAAAGAAGGAAAAAGAAAGAAAAGAAAAAAAAAAAAGAAGACACTAATGTAGCGCTACATTAGCTACTTAGCCCACTGGAAGATTGTTGCATGTCTTAGTGAGACATGTGACTTGCTGGGTGTTTGGCACGTGGCACATGGCATCACCAAAATAAAAAAGGCATAAAGTGCCTAATGTAAGTTTCAAATCCAAAAATCTAGCTCATTTTGTTATTTAAGACAAAATGTATTACCATTGGGTAGTTCGCCTACGTCTTATTATATTATGTAACTAAATTTTATTTAAGCTATAAAACAACCTAAAAATCCTATAAAATAAAAACTACCTAAATAAATTAATCTACATAAAGATTTAATACAATCCTAAATTTCTATATTTCTTAAAAACTACTTTCTTAAAAAACTATTTTACTTAAAAATTCTATCTTTCTATTTTTATTTTTCTTTTTCAATTTTTTTTGTATTTTTTCATTATTTTCTATTTTTGTGATTTTTCTAAATTTTCCATTTTTTGGACTTTTTTTTTTTAATCAGGACTCTTTTCCCTATTCTAAAAAAAATAAAAAAAATCTAAAATTATGAGGAGCAAAAATAGGGTATTTACAATAACAAAACTAGACACCTAACTATTAAGGAAACAAATCCACTCTTTCCCACGAATCAAATTGTTTTATAGAGCTACGAACAATTCATTGTTGAATATGAGTTGCTATTTTTAGGAAATGTAACTTCCTCGGACCTTATTTAGGCATTATAACCCATTACATATTTCCACTAACTGGAAGTATGTTAAGGCTTCTAAGTCCATGAACAATTAACTTTGATATTAACCATCATTATAAGGTAAAATCATTAAAGGGTAGAATTATAATCTACTAATCATCTTATAATAAAAAAACAAATCAAAATCATAATCCATCGATTTCATGATTCGAATCCATAAGTAGCATAAATAAATATAAGAGTCTCTAATCCCCTTAAGGTAACTTAAAACCACAAAAGATACGAGATAGGAGTCTTTCTTCTCAATGACATCAAGTCTCTCCTAGATGTAACATAACTCCAACAACACATGAGTAATCTTGATCTTAGTTATCATAAAAATATAGGTATTCGTTGCCCTCCTCCTCTTATATGTCATTTACAAAAAGCTTCTCATAAATAAGGTACTCAACCATCTCCGTGCCTGAAAAAGAGTTAGGAATGAGTTGAAACCCAGTATAGATGTACAAACATACATCTATATTAAGCCCAAAACATACACATGCATATACTGCAAACTATATTAAGAATAAGCAAATAATAGATTGGCCATCTTTAATTTAGGCTCGCAAACATCAAATGAGTACTTATGACACTGCCATATCATAATCTTTTCCACATACATTGATGGTTATAAGTATACGTTTTCTTTTAAATTATTTACGGCCGATTCTGGAGTCCAAGATCATAAAACCTAGAATTTCAGTTATGTCATTCCATATATAAGTCTATTAAGAAATCTTCACATATGATTAGCAGTTGCTTATTTAGGGATCTACCGCTGTAGACCCTTAAAATGAGTGGGTTAAGCATAACCAACAATTAATTTTAGTTAGGTCGAATATGAATTAGCCCGATTGATCTCTAAGTCCTAACAAGTATAAGCAATCAACTAAGCACTACGTATCTGAGTCCTTAACAAGTAACACTTTGGCATAGGATCACTACAATATAAGATTCCAAAAACTTGACCTAAAGATAATGTAATTATCTTAGCTTTTTATCTCCCCATCAAAGCTTAAAACAAGTTCCTCTTTTGGTCAAAATACAACTTTTAGGCCAAATAAAGAATCACTTGAAATCATTTCTTAAACTTTAGCTTTTTAAGTTAAAGATCGAATCCTATGGATATGGAAATATTAACTAAGGATTTGATCGAGCTACGTTTTGATTGAAAACCAACTTAGAAAACAAAAGTGTTGAAATAAGATGTGGCGTTTGGATGCTATAGATAATAGCGTCTATATGTTAAGTTTCTGCCACTTATAGTGGCTCAGCATCCGGACATTATCTTGAAAGGTGTTTGGATGCCTTTCTTCTGTTTTATAATTTTGCAAAACAGAACCCCTTTGAATCCAAAATCAAATTAACTATTTCCTTGTCTAAACTTGCACCTTTTTCAATCCCGACTTAAGGTAAGGTAAACCAACGATTCCATACACTAAAAGCTTAACTAAACCTCTAATTTCAACTCCAAAAGTAGCTTCTCAACTTAAGAATCAAGATTAGGAGTTGTAGTTTAATCCACTTGCTTAGAAAATATTAAACACTTGGTGAAGTCAGATTAGTAAGGTCTTAAATCTTCAATAACTGCAAATAAATTCCAATTTAGGAATCAAACTCATCCTAACCTAAGTATAATTCTTTTAGGATCAAGTTTCAACTATGAAACCAATTAAACTTAAGAAATCTTCCATGAAAACTCACCTTAAGTGCTTAAAACAACTATTAAGCTCAAGAACTAAGTAACTCCTCTTGAAAATACTTAAGATTAAGTTGAAAATAACAAGAAGCAAGAAGATTTAGTATGCTATGAACCTTAATACGAATTTCTTAAGTTAAATCTCCAAGATTCTTTCCTTAATCAACTTTGCTTTACTCTTATGGTGAGGTTTAGGAAAGGGTCTTTAATTTGCTTCCAGAAGAAGAGAGGTTCAGTCTTTCTTTGGTATAAACTAGGGTTTTACATAATGAAGGCAAATTGTTAGGGTAGCGTTTTAGAAACTTTGTAAATGTCCAAAATACCCTTATTTTTACAAAACATTTTTTTACCCATCACATCACATTTGTATAGGTTAAAATTTTTGCTTTTATCATATACATATGGAGGCATTAAATATAACATTATGGTATAGATAATAGACCCTTTATATTATAAATTTTAAACACAAAATAATTAGATTAGGGCTATTACAACTTTTAGAAACTAATTTTCATCTCATTATTTCATGATTTCTAGGTTTTCTTGACCAATTCTTTCCATTATCCCACTAATAAATCTTATGTAAGGAGATATATAGAAATTAAATAATGTGTGTATATAATTTTTCTTTTATTTTTAAGTAATTTTATTAAGGGAAAAGTATAAAAAAGTACTTAATATTTCATGTTTTTACGAATCAATCCTTAACTTTTTATTTAATCCATTTTATTCTTCAACCTTTTTAAATCATATCAAATAAGTCATTTTGTTAATTCTGTTAAATTTTTTATTATTGTAGATACGAATCAACATATAATTAGTTCACTTAAGTATAAAAAAATCCCTAATGTTTACCTATATATGCAAATTAGTCCTTAATGTTTATCTATTTATATGAATCAATATTTAATATTTTTTCTTTAATCCATTTTAGTTCTCAATATGTTTACATATAATGGAAAAACTAACGTAGGGATTTTTTTGTAAATTTATTAAAACGTTGAGGAATAAAATGAACTAAATGAAAGGTTAAGAACTGATTCGTATATATAGGTAAATATTTTGTATTTTTCACTTTTATTGATTGGTGTCTTTTAACATATTTATTTTTATAAGCACTTGGATCATAAATTTATTGTCCAATGGTAGACCTTAAAGCGATAATAAAAATATAAAAAAAAAATGTGGGTACTTCTAGTCCACTTTCCCCATTTAGATGGGTATACATTTATGATAAAATCTAAAAACATTCTCATAAGCATTTAATCATGAAAAGGCAACTCAAAAGAGTTTTTCAATGGAGCTAGTAAATCAATATCTCATTTCACTACAAGTTCTTGCATGTAGGAACTATTGCTAGGTTCTAGTAGCGGAACCTATTAGACCATAAATCATGTCCTATTGGAATTTATATATCACGTCGTAAATTTTGATTTTAAAATTTGAGAATCTACACTAAAAAGGTAAGCAGTAGAATACGATCTCATACTTAAACTAGAATTTGTTTAGAACTTCCTAAGTATTACATGTTATAGGTTGTAGAGTATCTTGTAATTTTCAATGTATACTATCTAGATGTATCATCCGTAAAACATCTTCAATAAATATGATTAAGTATGAAAAATATCAAGGAAATTCAATCAAGTAAGTTTTGTTTATAACCCATTACTTTAGACCTATACCTCTTCGTCGCAATATTAAACTTATATCATATATTCGATTTTAGGGGTACTTGGTAAATTTATTTATATGTATTTTGTAGTTGCCGTTGTGTTCTGTTATTGAATTTCATCACGTAGGTATTTTTGAAATTTATATTTAAAAATATTAATAATTTTCGATTTGAATATGATAGTTCTCATAAAAATTATTATTATATTTTAAACCGTGGCAAGCAAATTGAAAAAAATACACAAGTCTCGAACTATATAGTATTTTGAAACTTATACATTCTACGATATAAAACTGATAGGGTGGTTAAAGAGTTATAGATTAGGTTTGTAACTCTAAACTTTTGGAATGAAGGGTATGATTCCTATTTTAGCAATTGTACAACTAATCTTCAGTTGTCACAACAATAAAAAGGGAAAAAAGAAACTGGGAAATAAATATATAAAAGACTAGATAATATGATGCTAATAACAAAATAAATTAACTGGATTCCTAGCTAATATAGGAAGTTACAAAAAAAAAAAAAAACTAAAAGGAAATAAATCCATCCTTTTCCATGATACATATTGTTTTCCTAGATCCGTTTTCAGTTCATCCTTCAGTCTAAGCTATTGGTTTTAGTGAAACGTTTGCCTAAAAATTGAAAAATTTCCTTTTAATATATGCATATGGAGGCATTAAATATAAAATTGTTTTTGTTACTTAATCTGTTAGTATATTTTTTCCTTGATAATTAGATGTAAGTTGAACCATAAGAGGACAAAAAAATGAGCTTTCAAAGATAAAACAAATTGCTGGATTGTATTCTTCCAGTAGCATAAACACTAATTTTTCTAACTGGATGAATGATGTTTAATTCTCCGTTCCTAACCATTGCAATTAGTATAGTATTTAGCTTTTAAAAAAAAAGAACAAATCAACTCTCGTTGTATTCTTATTGATTAATAATAACATCCTCATTCTTAATCACAACATGGAGAAAGGATTTTACCTTTTATAAACCTTCTATCTTCAGCGTGAGAAAGAGAGCTTTTTAAATCTAGTTAAAAATTGTCCTTCTCAAGCATCAAATCAAACAAACAAACATGAATTGCTAGCGTTAACTTAACTTATATAATATATATGTATATATAAAATATTATATTATAAAATATTAGAGAACAGTTAACTTGTAAATAATAAATAAAGATAATAGCATGTTCTTATACTAATGATATCATAATTCAGACATGCTTTAACCTAAAGCACTATATGATTAATTAATTAGACTGTCTTGATGAAAATGGTCTAAAAGGTAAAAAAACAAAAACTTAAATAGTGTTTGGTTATAAGAACTGGACAGAATAAAAAGAATCGGACAGAATAAAAAGAACTGAATAATATAAGTATAGGGATGATGAGACAGTACATATTTATTATACCATATTTGGTTTGTATAGTATATAATATAAAATTTATATTAAAAAAATAATTATTATATTATAAATTAAATAATTTTTTATAATATTTAATAAAAATAATATTAATTAACTCAATTTTATAATATGAAGAGATATTTTTAAGAATATAAAATATTTTTGTTTTTTTTTAATGAATGTTATTTTTTTACCATAATATAAATACCATAAAATTTAGACCTTTTGTATAATCCATCAATCCAATTTTTTATCTAATTATCAAGTAAATTTATAAATTAAATATAAAATAAAATTTTTTATCTAGTTTAATAGATTTTAAAGATGCATTAAGACTAATACATATGATGTGGATAAGCCTAAACAAAATAAAGAGCCCATTTTTGTTTGGGTCCAAATGCGAAACCCACAAGCCCAAAAGAAAAAAAGCAAACGTGAGTAAAGGGCGCTAGTAGTAAGCTAGAGCTAGCGGTGGAGGCAACTCGTCAGAGTTATGTAATTTTCAAATCTCTGAAAAGTCCCAACTGTCGTCCCTCCATTGGTCCATCTACTTCCCACTACTTAACAACGACTTTTCGACTTTCCAAGAACACTCGCTCACTCGCTTTGCTCAAATCTATTCCGATTCAAAGGAAAAAAAAAAAAAAATGAAAATAATTTAAAGAGTAGGGGAAAATAACAATGGCCTTTTGAAATTTATTGTTTATTCGGTTTATTTTTCATATTTTCACATTGAAGCCGATTCGAATCAAGAACAAAAAGGATTTGACTCATTCATAGTTGTCATCGTCGTCATCATCATCATCATCATCATCATCACCGTCTTTTTCTTCTCTCTCTCCTTGTTCGACTGATTTCACTTCTTGATTTGGTTGCTTTTTCTGTGTTCTGATGGCTCAACGAGGCTCGTACGGTCTCAGTCCTCAATTAGGTCACGCCTCTCTCTCTCTCTCTCTCTCTCTCTCTCTCTCTCTCTCGCGTTCTTGATTTGTGAATTTCATGTGTTGAATCGGATCATTGTTACTTGAGTAGTTCTGTTTATAGAGTTTATATAGTTACTGGAGATTGTATTTTGTACGAATATAGAATTGTCTGCGCATTGAACTTGTCAATTATTTACTCATTAGTTACTGTTCACTAAAAAGGGAGTTTTTATTTTATTTTATTGTTTGTATTATTTATTTTGGTTCACTGATCAATTGAGGAAGACTGTGGTTTTACTGGACTAATATTAACGTGAGTCTATCCGGTGCGAATCAGTTAGATGGAGAATTGTAATTGTCAATGATTGTTTAATCTAATGTTCGTTTATGATTGGATTGGGCTATAAGAGCTAGATGTGCTGGTGATGGTTTCTTTCCTTGACGAGCTAACAGTGTTGATGAGGTTTTGGTCTGGCGATTTCATATGCAAGATCTAGTCCATAGGGGAATGATTTTTTTTTTAAACTTGAATTGCAACCTAGACAATATGTAATTTTAAATTTGTAGAATTAAGAAATGTAGTTTATATTTGTATAATGTGATGGTGACGATACAGGATACGTGCGTGCATCACCATAGCTCAATGTTCATGAGATCATGTAGGACTACGGATGAATGACTGAAATTAGGACTTGATGTTTTCCTTTTCTTCAATAATCAGTAGATGTCCTCAGTTATTTTGTCGGCTCTGGTTGAAGAGCCAATCTAGGGAAATTAGAAGCTTTTTGTGTTTAAGATTTTGGTTGTTGAGATTTGAGTGGCAGTGAGTGCGTTGAAGTTCATTCGGTTGTAAATGCTCTAGATTTCCAATTTTTTCTGCTATAGATAATAACAGGAACCTGTCTTAACTCAAAGGTTCGACCAAGTGATTATAACTTGGAGGATATGCTGGATTAAATTCTAACAAGATCATTCTTCATGCTATTTATACAGTCAAACCATTTTTTCAAAGTAATCCGAAACCCCAAGACCCCCATTTAAGCACATTAGGGTCAGAAATCCTAACACTACAAAGTGGGAAATAACCGGTGCATGTGTCTTGTAAAGTGGTTCATATGTTAAGAGCTAGTCACCTCCATTACAAAAAAAGGAAGGAAAAACTAATATTATAAAAGAGTGCCTCCCTTTGCATAATTGAATTGGATGAAAAGAGACCAGGCTCACCTCATGGTGCTCATTCATTTGCAATATGTTCATTATTTTTCTATGTCACTAGTGGACATGGAGAGGGAGGGAGGCAGATAGGTCTGTTGAACACGCTTCTTATGTAGGGAAATTGCATTTGCTTGCATGATCTTTAGGACACATGCATGTAACACATGTTTGCTTACTGATAATAAAATGAATGCTATTTAGATATCCAACAATTACAAGTAGAGGCTCAACATCGATGGTTGCGACCTGCTGAAATCTGTGAAATTCTGCGCAATTACCAGAAGTTTCAGCTAACTCCTGAGCCTCCAACCAGGCCACCAAGTACGTGACTGCTACCATTTCTTTGCTTCATATATTGATATTGGTTATATTAGTACTATGATATGTCATAAATCTCCTAGATGAAACAGTAGAAGCTTTTGTTTGGACGAAAAAATAGTACTTGTTCCTACATGCATCTTTAATTGATCTTTTGTCATAAGGGAAAATAGGATGCAATACAGCTCCCATTTTCTTCCGTGTGGGTTCAATATACTATGTGTTAAAAAATCAAATTAAGATGCACATTTAAATAGCTCCTTCTGCCTTTTTCTCTTCATTTTGCAAATGCTGCTAGTATATCTTTTGAGATGGAATACCAAATCTCAGTTTATTGTTTAGTCTCTGCATGGCCAACCATTCCTTGATTTTTACATCACTAATTGAGAGACTGCCATTGCATGAAGCAAATTGATTTGTTATATATTGATAATTTCTGAGCCAATGTATTTGAAATTGAGAGATAATACTTTCTTGATATGTCAATAAGATGGAATTGCATTCTATCTGAATTGACCCAATGCAAATAACTTACTTGTTTGCTTTTACAATTTTCTGTAAGTAGAGGCAATTATACATGTAATAGCATTAAGCTTAAGGGTAGAACATTGCACAAAAGAGCACTTCAGAAACCTATTAAATCAAACTAGACATCAAAAAACAAAAGGGTGCCTTGTTCGATGAAATAGCCATGATTCTCAAGGGTGCTCCACAAAGAATTACAAGAGACAAAGGAGATGTGCAGAATTACAAAAGATAAGATGATATAGTACTAAAGACAGGCTCAAACAATAAGCAGGATCTCCAACACAATGGCTATTTCTCTCTCTCCAGAAGCAGTAGCACACCCCAGCTATAGCAACCTAGCACTGGCCACTAAGAGTTCTACCCACAATAGAACAGATTAGCAAAGAATTCATAGAGGAGGGGGGTTGTGTAGACCACTATAGTAGCTGCTCAACCTTAACTCCAAATCCCAAGACAAAGCTACAATTCAGAAAATTGTAGTCGTGTGTTTCCTCTTGTATGCCACAGAGCAAAAAGTGATTAGAGGAAATCACACAGCAAATAGCAAACAGATTGATCAAAGAATTCATAGAGGAGGGGGGTTGTATAGACCACTCTACAAACTGCTCAACCTCACAAAAAATCTCCAAGACAAAGCTGCACTTCAAAGAATATGGTGTGTCTCTTTCTCGATGCCACACAGCATACAGCAATCAGAGGAAATTACTCCCCATTCCAATAATTTGTTTATTAGTGTGGAGCTTTCCTTATGCATGTTACTTTATTAACTAACATTTACTTTTGCTATCCACATTCTGAGCAGCACAATGCATTGCTTTGCACTGGAGTACCATAGTTACAACGTTAAACCTACACTTACATGTTGAAAATTCTAGGTGGTTCACTTTTTCTATTTGACAAAAAGGCACTGAGGTACTTTAGGAAGGATGGACACAACTGGAGGAAGAAGAAAGATGGCAAGACTGTGAAGGAAGCACACGAGAAGTTAAAGGTAGGTTACCTACTCTTCTTCATTGGTTTGTCTTTTCTAACTTCATCTCCTTCAATGGGATGTGTTATTTCTTTTTTCTTTTTTTTTTAATATTATGTGCTGCAATATAGAATTTATACTTGCTTCATAATGCACATGTTTGTTCTTATCAAAGTAAGTTATCCACAATTTAAACATCATCTCATGGGTGAATTTTGAATTTACTTTAGGTTGGAAGTATTGATGTGTTGCATTGCTACTATGCACACAGTGAAGAAAATGAAAGCTTCCAGAGGCGCAGCTACTGGATGCTTGAGCAGTATGTACTTGCTTTTGTATTTACTCTTTATTATGAGAAGTACTGACAAACTTGTCATTCTAGATACAGGAGAGCATAATGATATTCATAAGGTGAATCACCTTGTTGCTTGTGAGCAGGGCATCAAAAAACTTTTATTCAACATTCCTTTAGATCTAACACTAATTAAAGGAAACTGACTTTGTAAATTTACCTTGGTATTCATAACTTTGTGTTATCTGTAAGAAAGCATCATTTGAAACTGACTGTGCTCTTGATGCAATATATTGAATTGGCATAATTTTCATCTTTATATCTTGAGCATTATGAAAGCTGAAAGCTACTGAGATCTGATTCTTATTATATATAGGATTTCAAAACTATAAAATGATGGAATGACTTGAAACGGATAGAAATGAGGGATTATGATTTTCTATTGATAACTAGGATTGGGTGGTTATATCAGTGACGGGTTTGTGAACTTTTGCTCTCCACCCTTTCACGTTCTGGCTGTGCCACTTGCGTTATCTAAATCTAAGCACATAACAAAAGGGTCACTGACAAGACGCCATTGGTGCATGTGGGTAGCATGGTCATGAATTTTCAGTTTTTTGTTGATACCTTATGCTGGTAGATAGATTCTGTTCGTCAAGAATACTAAAGCTCTTGTTTAAATCATTGTCTTTGGATGACAGTAGAATATTTTGCATGTTTGGATAAAGTATTTTTGACATCTTGGAGAACCAACCCAGTGAGTGAAAGTGAGGAAATATTGTGCTGGTAATATCTTATATGCATAGACTAGTTCATATAAGTGCATGTCGCAAGAAAAGGAATAAGTATCATGCAATCTTAACAGATAAATAACGAAAATGACACTATCAGCATATAATTTATAATTTAAACATTAAATTATAATTGTTAAATGGGGAGAAAAACCTGATAAACTTGTTTGATTACAGGGAATTGATGCACATTGTTTTTGTACACTATTTGGAAGTCAAGGTATTTATTCTTCTTAACATGTCCCACCTTCTATGTCACTTTTACTCCCTTCTTCTCCTTGTTGATATTTGTTATTTGTTGTGATTGTATATTTTTCACGTAACCTTCTAAATATTTAAAGCTGATTTAGCGGAATTTAAGAATTGGTTGCTTTTGTTGTTTTGACTTTTTCAGTTAGTAAATGAGACACATTCTCCATTATTTTTTTTTCCCACTTGACATAAATCTTGGAGTAAGAGGAGCTATCTGATTCTTTCATTATCCAGTCACGTTCTTATTTTAATATTTTGTTTGAGCCTACAGTTGGTTATGCCATATAATTGTTTGACAAACAATGATTTAGCTCCATGCTCTGTGGAGAGTTATTTCTATTGTGTGTTCATTATAAAATATATTACGAGATGCTGATTCCTGCAATAAATATTAAAATTTTGCTTTTTTTAATTTACAATATTTACAATTATGATGTGTGTAATTTGTCAAAATGGTTTATGTTATTTTTCTTGATACTTTTAGGGGAATAGAACAAGTGTGAGTGGTGTCAGGGAGAATGATGAAGTCACAACAAATTTCCAAAGAGACAGTTCTTTGTCATATAGCTATAGTGCAAGTCACTGTACAACGCCTTCGGGAAATGCAGATTCTACGAGTCCAACCAGCACTCTCACAGCTCTTTGCGAAGATGCTGATTCTGGTATTTATGGTTGGCATTAAAGTTTGTTTTAAGTGGTGTTGCATGTGATCCCGTATTGACACATTGTCTTTGCAGCTTCTGTGGGAGTCAGTGCTGATGAGAATTCAGGTTTTCATTCACTTCTTGGGGTGGGTTCAGCTAGGAATATGGTGGACTCTCTGCCACCAAGTACTTACTTACCAGGTGCCTTTCCAGGTTAATGCTTTTTTAAGGAATCATTGACTCACTTGATCAAGCACATGTTCTTTCTTTGAATTTATGGCGTTGCTCTTTTACATTTGTTGATTCATGGATTCTGTACCTGCAACTGACTGGCAAATTCCAATTTTACCAGATAATTTTGAAGCTCGATCATCACGACCCCAGACAAACAATGTCTCTAACGCCAATCTTGATGGGTTAAGTGATGCCCCTCATTCATCTGGTTTGGCATCTTGGGAGGAAATCCTTAAACAAGCTACATCAGAATCTAGCATGGCATCATTTAATCGACCAACCCATCCTGGGCAACCAGCTTCTTCGAGGATTGTCCTTGAACAGGATAACAGCATTCTAGGTGAGCTTCTAGGAGGTAGTGCAATGACCCTGCCCCTTGGGAGTCCCCCACCAGCCCAATTGAATTGGCAGGTACTTTACAAATGCAATGTAGCTAAAGTATCTCTACCTGTTTCATAATGTAACTGTTAGCAAGTCATTGATATATTGGGTGCTTCATGATGGTATTGGTATATACAACCACTTAATCTCAGACTAAGATATATGGGGCTTTTTTTTTTTTTTTTTTCTGGTTGAAATGTCAGATCTATATGGGGCTTGTTAAGATACAGAGACTAATGATTTTTCATATTTCCAAGAACTAATTATAGATTTCACAAAAAAAGCAAGTTCATGGAAAAGTAAAAGAAGTCAGCTTGTGCTTCTGATTAACTAATACTAGCAACCCCTCAGAACTTTAGCTCCTCTGGCACATCATGATCTAGCTGATGCAAATTCTTACCTATGAAAAGTTACTTAGCCTTAAATTATTGATCAAGGTAAGTTACTTGGAAGATTTATTGAGAAAAAAAAATCTAGGAAAGTCATCAGAAGGATGAAGTCTTTAGTGTAGTGCCTACTGCAATACATGCCATGGCTCTCTGCCTCTCTTGGGACTTTCTTTGCTAATTTGATTTTGCTGGGATTTTTGGAAAGAAAGTTACTACATTTGGTCTGATCATAGTTGACATGTAGCGTAGCTTGATAAATTCTGAAAACCAAAAATTGAAGCCTTCTTGCAGAGTTCCCTTGGACAAGTGGAAACAGTCCCACCTTTCCCTTTTTCCTATGAGAATACTATGCCCATGGGTAGGTGTAACTGTGCAGGTGTGAAATGAGTGCATGGGGAAATTTAAAGTCATTGAATATTTCTGTTTTGGACATGCTAGATCACAAAGAAAGAGTTCTAAGTTCTCATTTATGAAACTTTCAAGGGATTTTGTTGACATATGAACTTCATTGTATCCTCAGTCTAGATGCTGACCAAGCAAACAGTTATCATCTGACCACATCTTGGCAGCAGATGAAATTTTTGCTAAATAATTACCAACTAGATTGACCATCATAAGAGTCTCTGATATAGTTATATTATCTCTACCAACTCAAAAGCAAAAAGGGGAGGTATCTTCAGATGATGACAGTTGGGTTTGGTGTTTGTTATAGCTTATCAGAAAGATTATACAATCAGTGCTGGGCTTGCATTCTCATGGTTGTCTTTTGATTAAATTGTGTTTAATGTCTTTTATTTTCTAACCGAAATTGGATACTCAAGGTCACGTTGGAGGAAAACACATTGCGCATGCCTGGTTGGCCCATTGATGAGGCTGTGGATCTTGATTTGGCATATGATACAGGTGCTAGACTTCTTGAGCAAATAAATGACACACAGACACGAACTGCTCCTGAATTTCAGGAGTCACGTTATGGTGCTCAGGATAATCTATCTGGGCAGTATCAGGCTAATTCCTTACAGAATCTATCTGCTGATGTAGAACATCAATTTATTGCAAACTCTAATTCTGAGAAAGATACACAAGTAGAGGGAGAAATGAATCGTGCTTTCACTGCAAGGCGACTTCTGTCAGATGGAGATGAGAGCTTAAAAAAAGTAGACAGCTTTAATAGGTGGGTGACTAAAGAGCTTGGAGATGTTGAGGATCTGCAAATGCAGTCTACAACTGGCATAACATGGAGCCCTGTTGAATGTGAAAATGTGGTCAATGAATCTTCTTTAAGTCCTTCTATCTCCCAGGACCAGCTGTTCAGCATTGATGATTTTTCACCAAAATGGGCCTATCCTGACTCCGAAATTGAGGTGAGAAAATTTTTGTTATAGACAAGATCTTGTAGTTAATGCTGTTTTCTTCTCCATTTTTTCTGTCATATTTCTTTGCACTTATGGGTCATTTCATGGTAATATGTACCCTTTTTTTTTTGTTAATACTTCCCATATGAAATGCCTCATAAATGTAAAAGTAATCATGGAATACGTTGTAGACTTGCAAACAGTGAATTATTGATATCCATTCTCTAGTTTAAAGGGTAACGAAGTGATTGTTAAGATTGATCATGGAGTGCTGCCTAGTGAACCTATGTGTTGAACCTACTGATTTGAAGCTTAAATTTGTAGATTGCTATGAATATATTTTACTTAACACTCCCTGTCACCTATAAACTTTGATTTTAATTGTAGCCTCTCAAATGACAAATTAGTTGAATAGGAGGCTAAATAGTTCCGTAGGTCTTTGAAATCTTGACCTACTTTTGGTACCATGTCAAGTTTAAAGTTGCAATTAATTAATTTAAAAGCTTGAATTTGTAGATCCATGTGAGCTTTTTATTTATTTACATGATCATTGGATATATGGTTTTTTCACTGTTAATAAGTGCAGTATAACACTTGTTAAGAGGTCAAAAACAAAAAATTCACATTTTCATAGTTGATTAGACATTTCATAGAAAGGCAAGTGTATTTAAACTACAAAGGTTCTTTTGGCATCTTAACACATGCCCCTAGGCACCAATTAGCATTTTACACACACACACACACACACACACACATATAATTATATATATACAAGGTCTTCCAAGGCAATCATTAAGAGGCCAAAAGAAGAACATGTTACCACTTCAGAAATTTGCGATATTTTCTTTATTAGGTAAAATTAACAGGTGCCTCCAGGACACTTCCTTCACAGAATATGCATTGATGTGTATAATAACTGTTCATGTTCCTCCTAGCTTGCTTCCTTCTGTCAGTTAGGTGCTCTCTACAAGCTTTTGTTAGAGAGTATCAAGCAATGAACCTAGTCAACATCATTGGTACATTTAATGTTATCCCTTTTAGTTCCTCACCTTCATTATGTAAAAGGGTTATACCCTAGTTTTTACTTTTATTTTGTTTTATTTCTTTATTAATGAAAATCTCTGGACCCTAGAACCCCCTTCTACCCCACCCCACAAGCCCAAACAAACAACAAAAAATTAAAAAGAAAAAAAAAAAGAGAGAGAGAAATTCCCCAGCAGCAAAAGAACAACCCCCCGGCCCCCCCAAAAGAAAAAGAAAACAAAAAAGAACCTTCGATTCTACCAAGGTTTGCCTTCTCCCCTTCAGATTAACAGTACTTGCCATTCCATCAATTTTTCTTTGCACTGGTTGTTAGTGATGAGATGAAAGGTTGATCCTGCATCTTTGGTGGTTTTTATACGGTATTAAGTCTAAGTGTTTATTGGTCCTTGATAGAAACATTTGTTCCTTTTTCCCTTATTTGTCTCTTTTTCAAAATGCATGATTGCAGTGTACAACTGAAAATTTCGAATAATTGGTAATTACGTAGTTTTTTATGGTGAATATTCTAGAATTTGTCAACCATACCTTTAATGTGTTGATTGATCTCTCTATTTCTCTGTCCTACAAAGAATTCTTGGTCTCTCATGTTTCTGACAACTTGCTTGTTTTTGGCTGTTTAAAAAGGTTCTCATTGTTGGAAGATTTTTGAACAATCAAAAGGAGATTGCAGCCTGTAACTGGTCATGTATGTTTGGGGAACTGGAGGTTCAGACAAGAGTTTTAGCAGAAGGAATTCTTTCATGCCGTGCACCGTTTCATGATATTGGACGAGTCCCTTTTTATGTAACCTGTTCTAACAGGTTGGCCTGCAGTGAAGTGCGTGAATTTGATTACCGTGCTGGCTCAGCTAAAGTCGTAGATGCAAGAGATATTTATGATGCTGATTCGAGTGAATTGCACCTGCATTTGCAACTGGAGAGACTGTTGTCATTTAGTTCTTTCAATAATTCCGGTCTTTCCTTGGAGGGCCTTATGGAAAAACGAAAATTGATTGATAAAATTATTGCGTTGAAGGATGAAGAGGAGACTTTCCCAGTTGTGGACGTGAGCTCAGAGGATAATTTCTTGTATAGAGGTACTGAGGAAGAGCTTCTTCAGAAGGCTATGAAGGAGAAGTTGTATGCATGGCTTCTTCATAAACTAACTGAAGATGGCAAAGGTCCATGCATTTTAGATGACCAAGGACAAGGAATACTTCACCTGACAGCTGCACTTGGTTATGATTGGGCCATGAAACCAATTTTAGCTGCAGGAATTAGTGTCAATTTTCGTGACATTAATGGCTGGACTGCACTTCATTGGGCTGCATGCTGTGGCAGGTGAGTATCTCCAACCTTCACTAAATTCAGACATCATTATGATGAATTTTAGCAGAAACTGTACTCTAGATATTTACGTAAATAAAATAAGAAAGACCTATGACTCATCTAGTTAATTGTAGTTACAAATGTGAAGGCCTTTTGAAAATCGTAGCACTCTTTTAAAGATCCCTTCTCTCGAGATTTTATCCATTTATTTCCTTTTGGATATTATAGTCAGCTCATACTTTATTAGAAACGCTCAATCTTTTTCTTGTTTTATGCAGAGAGCAGACTGTTGCTATTCTTGTATTCCTTTGTGCTGATACAGGATTAGTATCAGATCCATCCCCAGATTTTCCACTTGGTAGAACGCCTGCTGACCTTGCTTCTGCCTATGGACACAAAGGAATATCCGGTTTTCTTGCAGAATTTACCTTAACCAGCTATGTCTCCTCCCTTTCAATGAATGACGCGAAGGAAGACTCAGTCTGTGATGTCATGGGAACCAAAGCCTTTCATACACTTTCAGAGCGTTCAGCAACTCCTTTCACTGATGGTGATGTGCCTGATGCACTATCACTGAAGGACTCGCTCAATGCTGTCTGTAATGCTACCCATGCTGCAAGCAGGATATACCAAATGTTTAGGATACAATCTTTTCAGAGGAAACAGTTGGAGCATGAGAATCACAAATCTGGTCTCTTAGATGAGCAAGCTATAGCACTTGCAGCTGGCAAGGCCCGCAGGGGTGGACTAAGTGATGGGCGAGCTCATACTGCTGCAATCCAAATACAGAAAAAGTTCCGTGGCTGGCAAAAAAGAAAGGAGTTCCTTATAATACGGCAGAGAATTGTCAAAATACAGGTATGTAAGAGTTTTTTATCAGCATCCAATTTTTTAGATATGAATTTCATGAAGGAGCACTCTGTCATGCAAGAGAACAACGTTGCAGCATTCTTTGTGGAAGTATTTGGCTGACTATTCAGATTAGCCTGGATTAAGGGAAAAATGTTTGAGTACTCTTCAGAATTCTGAATGAGATTCTTGGAATAATCTTAATCATAGTAGTGCCAAATTTATTCTCAGCTTTTTTTGTTTTTCTATGGTTTATTGTCCACTCACCTCTTACAATCATGTGCGGCAATCATATTGAGTATGCAAAGATACTGTACCTATATCATTATTTCTCCAACTAACAGAATCTACTTTCTGAAGGCCCATGTGAGGGGACACCAGGTTAGGAAGCAATACAGAACCTTCATATGGTCTGTAGGGATTTTAGAGAAGATTATTTTGAGGTGGAGACGTAAAGGGAGTGGTTTGCGGGGTTATCGAGCAGATGCAAGTAAAGAGCCCAGTCAACAAGCCCTTCCCCACAAAGAAGATGACTATGATTTTCTTAAGGAAGGACGGAAGCAGACTGAGGAAAGGTTGCAAAAAGCACTCACTAGGGTGAAGTCCATGGCCCAGTATCCAGAGGCACGGGCTCAGTACCGAAGGCTCTTGACTGTTGTTGAAGGAATACGGGAAAACAAGGTTAGCTTCCGGCTCTTTATTCTGTTTTCTTTCAAGCCTTGCTATAGATATTTTCCCTTTTAGATATTAAACCAGTTTAGTCCTCTCTCCTGAGACAAGAATCTTTGCATCCTTAAAATCAATTATTTGCCACACAAATGCCTGCAGTCAGATATCTATATAAGTTTCCCTTGAATGGTCACCAATCATTGGTAAAGTCATGAGGTTTTTATTGTGATGTTACTCTCTTATTAATGTTCCCTTGGCTTGGCTGAGTCTGAAGCTTAAAAGTCAAGGTCAAAGGCCTAGAACGGCCATCTCCTAACTTCTTATTCGGGTAATTCTATAATTGCTTAATAGGTAGCAGTATGTACTTAGATAGTGGCTACTAAAAACAAAATGCCTCTGGTTAAATAACATCCTAACTCTTGATATTGAAAATGCACAAATATATAGTTTGCATAGAATGGAACTTGTACACAATGCCATAATCAGGCTAAGCAAGCTGTCAACAGAACGAAAATGATGCTTCTAGAGGGAAAAAAAGAACCAGGAAAAGAAAAAAAGATAAAAGATCCATCTATCAAGTGTTTTAGGTAAGGATTATAAGCTTATGCTCTTTGTCATTCCTTTCTCTTTTCAAAATACAAGCTGATGATGCAAAGGCCACTGATACCATTTTCCTGTTTTTAAAATTTGCTGTACCTGAACTATTCAACAACCTTACTCATACCCCTCTGGCATAGCCATGCCCAAATAATAAATGGAAATAAGCCTCTTGATCTGAGTTATATATGAAGCAAATGTACTAATCAACAACTCATACACTGACTCTCCATTAGTAACTAGTCCAATGTTTGCTTTGTAACATGTATAGTATGCTGGCTTGGCACATTTTTCTTAAATCACAGAGTGCTAGCTCAAGCAACTGCCATTCAGGTTTTGTGAAGTGTTTCCTGTGCCAAGTTGATGGAGAAAAAGCATTTGATTTTGATTTTCTAATGAGCAAATCCTACGGTCCTTGCTGTGATTGCACTGTAATCAATATTCATGATCTGAGGGCATCCCATATATTTTCCCTAAACCATTCCGAACCCAAGAGCCTTTGACTGGAACATAAACAAGCATCACAGTCGTTACCAGCCTCATGCATTGCCATTTTTCCTGTGTGATACAAAGTTTATATGCGGACCATCTTGTGCCAATCATCATACCATAAAGACATGAGATATGCATCACCAGTTTTTCACCCATACCAATCCTTGAGTTTAGGCTGAAGTCGTAATTAAGCTTAATAGCAATAATTTGGACTCGACATGCTAGAAATTCCAATCCTTGAGCATGCATGATCGTATTGAGCTAGGCCAAAGACATTCTCATAACCAGTCGTTAAATTTCTCATATGCTTCACTTGGGTGCACTGTTCTAAGTGACTATATCAAGGATGTGCCTAAACCACCTGCTTTCTTAGGTGCGCATTTTTTCTGAAGATACTTTCACCTTGATGCAACCATCATCCCCTCCACTCCATAGGTACTTTCCAATGTTTTGAGAATCTCCTTGAGAACACACTCTGGTAGATAACCTAGGCTGGAAATGCTAGTCATTCCACTGCCTTGGTTGCAAGTGCACCAGAGCCTCCTCTGTCTTACTGGGGCTGAACATTCCTCATGCTTAGCATCTTGTTAGGTTTGCTAGTGCTTGGTTAGGATATTTATGTTTGAAGCTGTCTGCAAGTTTAAAAGCTCTGACATCTTATAAGTATCAGCAACCGACTTTTCCCCATCCCCTAGGGTGTTGCTCCTCACCAAACTGGTTTTGATCAGGGTAGGGAATCAAGTTCAAAGAGTTTGAGGTGGTTTCATGAGGTACGATAGTTTCAGACTGCGTCTCATTCCTCTTTTGGGTATTTATTTTAGGTGGTTCCAGAGATGGAAGTGGTTTTGGGTTTTGGTTAATCGGGTTTAGTTTTGGATATTGTATGTTTCTGGTTGTGTATTGATTCTAGATAGTGTATACGGTCAGTGTCTGAATTATATTGGTACTATTAATGTTTCTGGTTTGTGTGTGTGTCTGTTTGGTTGGTGGATGATAAAATGTGTTGGGCTACTTGATCCTAGAAGTGGTTTCTAATGTAGGGGTAAGTGTATGGTGTATGGTAAGTGGTTGGCTTAGTATTTGTGTCTATTGGAATGGTTTAATGTGTGATGGAGTGTTTAAAGAAAGTAGATCAGAAAAGAGATGATAATTCAGTTGTGGTTTGGTAGTTACAATATGAAAATGCTTGCATTTGAAAACCATGTGTTTGTCTTTTCCTGACCTGTATGCAGTCTCTTATGGTTACTTCAGACAATGTTGTTCAGCTTTTTGTTCTCTGCTGCAAGCGAATGTCAATTATCCATGGCAAACATTTTCTTTTCTGAGAAGTGTCATTTCAAGGGTTTGGATTGGTATTTGCCGATAAAATATCCATATAATTTTCCTCGTATCTGGGTTGGTCTTTTCCATGTTATCTACATCTTGAAGGCAAATGCTAATCCTGGAATTTGATTGGAGTTAATTGTTGTGAAGCTTTTGGAACCTTGGAGGGGACCATTTTTCATAAATATGTATATATTTTCCTCCTGTAGCCTCGTGCATTCCGTGAAATTGTTACTTAATACAATAAATATATTTTCTCCTATTATGGTGAAATTTTGTTAATGTGCAGCTAGGTTTTTTTCTTTGTTATAATAGCCATCACAGTTTTTTAGAACAGATGCCTCTCTAGTGTGTCTTCACTCTTTGTCTGTGATTGGATGTTATTCATGGCCTCTTTAACATGAGATTTTTCCATGACAATATCAAATTGTGTATTCTTCTGCAAGAGACAAAGGTGAACTTCAATGTTGATTCTGGATAATTAATTGTTATTGATCTTATTGCAGTTGCACTTATATGGTTAATGGATATAAAAGCATTGAGTTGATTCCTACAAATTGTCCACTATTCTATGTTTAGACCACACTATACAATCAAGGGTTTTAAGTTTTGCCTATTTGTTTAACTGATCGTGCTCTCTGATAACTCGTCTAAAATGATATACTTTGTATATGCAGGCAGATCACATGGTCATGAACAGTTCACAAGAAGCTGCAGATGGTGATGAGGATCTGATTGATATACAGTCTCTGTTGGATGACGATGCTTTCATGTCTATGACATTTGATTAATTGCTCTGTAAAACAAAGTAAAAATTAAGCTCTGCTGTAAATAGATCGGTCTTCTCGTGTCCATTGTCTTAGGGAATATAGCAATTATTTGTAATGGCTGCAATAGGTCTGCATATAGTTTTCGAGCAGGTATTTATGAGGATTGATCTTACCTGAGACTTCTCTTTTCTTCCTCTCAAATTGACCTAGAAGATAAATTTCACATCAGATGTTTGGCTCCTTTGTTGGCGAATCAGTACGACAAAGTTTAGTCGAGTGGATGGACATATTGTTGGTTGCACCACCTCAGGTTTGACTTGAAGAACACTTTGTGACTTACTATAGTGTATGACACGGTGAAACTGTAATATATGTTATTGCATAATTCCCTTTTTTTTTTTTTTTTTCTTCTCTGCAGTTCATTATGGTATAAAATCCAAGGCAAAGTTCTTTTTCTTTCGTTCCCCACCAACTCCACACCCCACCCCCC
>JAMXBB010000011.1:64879939-64928028 GCA_024138015.1 Lumnitzera littorea | reverse complement strand
TATTTTTAATTCATTCAACTCGACATAATTTTCCGGTTAGATAATAAAGCTAAAGTTAATATTAGTACTCAAAATCTCCGAGGGATCGACTCGGACTCATATCCGACTATATTAAAATTGATAGGTGCGCTTGCCTCGTATCATCAAGAATAATAGAAATTGAATTGAATATATTTTAAGCGGTCACATGTCAAACACTAGGGGAAATAATTCTTAAATACGTTATTTGCATTCTTGAAGTTGTTCTTAATTTTATTGCTTTCTAAATTGCTTAATCAAGTCTCATAATTAGGTTAGTTTGTTAATTTTAGTATTTTTAATTAATTCAACCCTTTATAATTTTCCGGTTAGATAATGGAGCTAAGGTTAATATTAGTACTCGAAGTCTCTAAGGAATCGACTCGGACTCACATCCGCTATATTAAAACTGATAGGTGCACTTGCCTTATATCAGGTTCAGTAAAGAGAGTACAACTTTTTCTCGTATACATAATAGTTTAAAGCAGGACCACTAAGCTTCTCGCTATGGTAAGCGACGGGTTGTCACTCCTGCATTAGGATAACGCCAATTCCCACTTTCACTACATCGCATTCTAATTCAAAGGGTTTGTCGAAATCTGGTAGTGAAAAGATAGTTGCTAAGGTGAGCTTCTCTTTAATCTCCCTAAAACTTTGCTTAGCTTGATTTTTCCACCTAAATCCTTCATTCTTCTTCGTCAGCTCGGTCAAGGGAGTGGCTATGGTATTAAAGTTTTTGATAAATCGCCTATAGAAAGAAGCTAAGCCATGAAAGCTTCAAACCTCAGTGATGTTTGCAAAACATACAATTCTTCACATTCCTATACAACTTCTCAATTCACAAAATGTCAAATACTTTACGAAGATGTTGAACATGGTCATTCAGGTCAGTATTGTATACCAATATATCATCAAAGTATAAGACCACACATCTTCTAATTAGAGGCCACGTTACATGGTTCATCAATCTTATGAATGTGCTTGGCATATTAGAAAGTCCGAACGACATAACTAACCATTCATAGAGTTCGTGCCTAGTCTTAAAGGCAGTCTTTCATTCATCGCCTGTCTTTATGTGAATTTGGCGATATCCACTTTGTAGATCAATCTTCGAAAATATCTTGGCACCACGAAGCTCATCTAACATGTTATCAAGCCTTGGTATTGGGTATCTGTACTTGATAGTAATTTAGTTGATTGCTCAGCTATTGATGCACATACGCTATGTTCTATCATTCTCAGGGATGAGTAGAGCTGGTACAATAGAAGGGCTCATGTTCTCCCTTACATATCCTCACTTTATGAGTTCGTTCACCTATCTTTTTAGCTTGGTAGCTTACTCAGGGTTTATTCTGTATGTAGGTTGATTTGTCAGGGTGGCGTTTAGCTACAAATTAATACATTGTTCAATGTCTTAGATTGGAAGCAGTCTTCTAAGTAGTTCTTCAGGGAATAGATTGGAAAACTCACTTAGCAAGCTTTGAATTTCATTAAGGATATCCTCCAAATCTCTCATTTCCAATAATCTTCTAATCAACAGGAACATAGGTTCCTCAGCCTTTTTAGTAGCTTAGAGCTCTCTTTGGCTCATCACTAAGGCATTCTTCTTATTAGCTCGGGTGAGCCGATTATGGATTTCATTTACTTGGGACGGGGTCATAAGTTGTAACATAATCTTCCTATTGTCCTTAATAAAGGCATAGGTGTTCTTATACCCATCATGAGTAACATGTCGATTGAACAACCAAGGTTGTCCAAGTAGCAGATGTGAAGCTCCAATAGGGATAACATTGCATACTGCTTTGTCTCTATACACACTCCCAACACTAAATGGTATAGTCATTTGTTCAGTTATGTACAAAGGACCCTTATCATGAAGCCAATGCAGCTTGTAAGGTCAGGGATGCTTTGAGGTCGATAGACCCAATCTCCGTACAAAGGACTGTACAACGGCATTAGTATAATTTCGCCTATCTATAATGATTGTGCACAATTGGCCTTTGACGGTGCACTTGGTATGGAACAGATTCTCCCTCTAGTCCTCTTCAGAGTTTGGCAAGGAACTCAGTACTCGTTTCAAGACTAGAGTCATTACTTCTCCCTGGTTGGCACAAACACAGGTCTCCTCTTCTTCTTCAGCTTCGGGTTTTCCAACATCTTCTTCTTTCTCGGGCTCGCTTTTGTCAATGCTATTCACTACATCTCTTCGGAGCACCATGACGCGTCGGTTCAGACACTTAGTAGCCATATGTCCGAAGCTTAAGCATTTAAAGCATTTCACCTTACTGGTCTTCCATCCGAATGTATCCCCTTTCTCATATATCCTTGGGGTTGGCCTAACCTCGGCTCAGCTCGGTTGATCGGCTTAGCCCTAATGGCTTGCTCAGTTGTCTTCAAATCGTTCATTCTTATCCTTATCCTTTTATGGCCTCTTCGGCTCTACTTGAACATGTTAGTGTAGAACCGTGGGTTGGGAGAATGTTTGTCGAGGTTGGCTCAAAGCACTTCTCCTCTGTTTTTCAACCCTCCACGCTATCTTTATTGCCTCTTCCAAGGTATAAAACCTTTGCACCTCCATGACATGGTGAATTTCATATCAGAGTTTAGAAATGAACCTTAACACAGTGTGAGCCTCGGGTTCTTCTACGTTAGCCCGGATCGTAAGCATCTGGAAGTCTTTAACATAATCATCAACAGATCGGCTTACTTGGTAAGGCTCTTACAACTTTGCAAACGTATCTTGTAGGTGGGTCTCGGGTACAAATCTACCTCTTAACAAGCTTGTCATCTCATCCCAAGTTTTAACACCTCGTCTTTCATCTCTGGCTTTGGTCCCATACAGATTTTTCCACCACATAGTGGCATACCTAGTAAACTCTAGTGCAGCGAGTCGGACCTTGATAGCATCTATATACCCATAACTTTCAAACACCTTCTTAACCTTCTCGACCTTCTCTTCCCACTCTAAGTATTCATTTACATCTTTACTTCCACCGAAGGGTTGGATTTGAACCTTGATATTGTCTAGCCTTCGAGGGACTCGGTGTCCTCATCCTCGCATTTGGCAATAGTCAGCTTCTTTTTCTTCCTCCCTATACTCTTCAACATCTAGCTCCTCACCATCTTCCTTAATCTCCTCCAACTCCAGTCTTCATCTAGTAGCTTGGTCTGTTACTACTTTAGCTAGCTGCAGTTGAACTGGGCAATTGGTTCAATTGCCTTAACCATGGTGTCTCTTAGGGACGTTTTCTTATGAGTTATGGTGTTGTATACCATGGAGCTGTTGTCTGTTAACTTGCATTGCTGTGATTAGACTTTCAACAAGGTTGGTTAGTTTGTCATCAACCGACCCTGGGGTGTTATTATCATTATGACAATGACCAGATTGAGCACCACTACTTTGATCACCGATAACACCTTGAACACTCGAATATGAACACTCGCTAACAACTTTAACACCTAATAATCACTCGAATAGAATAGTAGCGAACTTGCTTTATTTTTGTAATGAAAAACAGAGTAATAACGAAACAATACTTACATACAACACATTGTAGCAACTACGGAAGGAATACAATAGCCATTAATAGTAAGGTAAACCTAAACTTTATTGTAACTTCATACACTCTCTTGCGGAACCGTGCTTTGATATCAATGAAGTTGATGCGTCTCTAAGGTTGGATACACGAAGAAGCACCATAACGAAGCAAACAAAAAAAAAAAAAAAACAAGAAAAAAGTTAGCAAAGCTCGTGTAGTTATTGAATGGATATAATACACCACTTGATCTTGGCTTACAATCTGCCAAATATGACATACCGGTTCGAATTGAAGGGTCACCCGTCACTACTCCTTACTAAAGGAAATAGATAAGAGTTGAATGATAATGAGAATACTAAGGTTGCTTAATGTGAATAATTCTATATTGACTAGTTAATTGTTTGTGTACAAGAAAGTAGAGGTTTATATACCTATAAATTAGGGTTACTTTACATGTATGAAAATAAAAAAAGGGTATTTTATAATTAGGTTACATGAAACATACTAAAAGTGGTAAAAGAGACAAAGAATATTTAGTACGGAAAAGAAAGAATCATTTTGGAATGTTGTGTTCAGGGAACACGTATCGCTTGGTGGTTGGTTTTTAGAAATATGATACAAAGTAGGCATGGCAGAAAAGCATTGCAGTTAGAAGCCGACTTGATCAAGATCAGGTTGGGAGCTAATCAATCTAGTAAAGAAGTCAACTGAATTGGAGTTAAATGCCTATGGTTGGTTAAGGCGCTCGGCTCAGCTAGTCCTGGGCTATCTTTTAGAATAAAACTTTACTGCGGGGTAGGGGTAGGTTTGACATATGTGAGGATTTGATAGACAGGTTAGTAAGAGATTAGTTTGGAATAGGGATCCTCGTTTTGGCTTTGGTTTTGAGTTAATATTCTCTATGCGAGTCCTTGGAGTCCTCTACCTTGGCTATAAGTGATTGGTCTAGGGCGCTAATTCCTACTAAGTCTCCTAGTTGAAACTGTTTCGTCGTCTAACCCTTAGCCTTCTCTCACATTCATGTGGCAGTATGATTAATCTATTGAGTAACTTTGTCGTAAATGTGTTGAAGGGACTGTGCTCGGGTTCTTGTGTTAAGGTCTTCTTGCTTAGATACGGATATAAGGATGGGATTGAGTGGTAACTCGGGATTAAAACCATAGACAACTTCGAAGGAGGTCTTCTTGGTGGTGTTATGTATTGTTTGATTGTAAACAAATTGGACCACTAGTAAGCAGATGTCCTAATTAGCCAAGTTTTTGCCCGTTGTAGCTTAAAGTAGCGATCCTAAAGTACAATTGACTACCTCTATTTGGGGGTGACAAGAAGCACCGAATAGCGGTTAGATCCCCATCCATCACCATAAGATCTTATAGAACTGGCTCAAGAACTTTGGATCTTTATTTGATACTACGCTTCTTGGTACGCCGTATAATTGAACAATTTCTTACAAGAAAAGAGAAGCAATAGTTGAAGCATTATTAATCTTGGAGTAGGGCACAAAGTGTACCATCTCACTTAACCTATCCATGATGACCATCACTTTGCCTCAGGCAGTTTGGGGTAGTTTGAGAACAAAATCCATGCTCAACTCAACCCATAGTCTCGTCAGAATAGACAAAGACATTACTTTCTCTTGCTAGGCTTAACATTTAGCCCTCTTGCACATGGTACAGTCTTCAACAACTCGGTGCACGTCTTGCCTTATCTTCAGCCAAAAGAAATGGCCATTCAACAATTCATACGTCTTTCTCTCCCCAAAATGCTTGGGGAGTCCTCTACTGTCGGCTTCCCTGATAAGTAACTCCCGTAGTGAACAAGTCGGTACGCATAATTTTCCTCCTCGAAACAAGTACTTATCTTCCACATGATGCTCATCTATTATCTTTCCATTGACACAATGTATAAGTATGGGTTCGAAGTGTGGATCCCCAAAGTATTGTTCGTTAATGCTTGCAAACCCAAATAATTTGGTTTGCAGTTCGATCAAGAGCATATGTCTTCTCGAAAGAGCATCTATAACCATGTTTCTCTTTCCTTGCTTATATTTTATTACAAAATTAAATCCTTCGAGGAATTCGACTTACCTTGCTTGTTACTTTGACAACTTGGTCTGACTTTAGAGATACCTTAAAGACTCAGTCAATATAAATGAAAAATTCTCCTGGTAATAGGTAATGCTACCATATTTGTAATGCTTGGATGAGTGCTAAGAGTTCTTTGTCATACACAAAGTAGTTTAATTGAGGTCCCTTGAGTTTCTTGTTGTGGTAAGCAATTGGTTAGCCTTCTTGCATTAGGACAATGCCTATTTCAATGCCTAACGCGTTACATTTAAGCTTAAATACTTTCTCGAAGTCAGGTAAAACTAATATAGGGGTGGAAGTTAATCTTTCCTTCACCTTGGCAAAGCTTCTCTCCTTCTTTTCTCCCTGTTTGAAGTCAGTTTTCTTCTTTGTCAACTTAGTGAGGGGGGTGGTGAAGGTGCTGAAATTCTTTATAAATCTCCTGTAGAAGGAAGCCAATCCATGGAAACTTCTCACCTTGATGTAGGTAGTAAGAGTCGGCTACTCGATGATTACTCGAATCTTATCGTTGTTTACTCATAAACCTCCTCCACTTGCTACATAGCCTAAGAATACCACTTCCTTTTGGCAAAAGCAACATTTCTTAAGATTGTTGAATAATTTTTTGACATGGAGGACATTCAATACTGCATGGAGATGTTTACAGTAACTTGGCATGTCGGCATTGTACATTAGGATGTCGTCAAAGTACACCATGGCATACTTTCCCATTAGATTTCTTAGCAAATGGTTCATTAGTCGCATGAAGATGCTTGGGCATTTGATAAGTCAAATGCCATAACCATCCACTTATAGAGTCCACACCGAGTTTTGAATGCAGTCTTCCACTTATCTTCCAGCCCCATGCGAATTTGATGGTAGCCAGACTTCAGATTAATCTTGCTGAAGAACTTAGCTCTACTCAATTCATCTATCATGTCTTCTAAGCTGGGGATAAGATACTTGTAAGCACTAAAGTTAAGCTGAGTGACCGTAGAATTGAACTTAGGACACAAGATTTAGGACGATCGGTTAAAGGATCCGATCAAACCCAAATTATAAGTTATTGATAGAAAAATTAGTAAAAACGACCTCGTAAACTTGAATTTAAGAAAATAAGTAATAAAATAGAAGACTATAAAATTTTCAAATTTTAAGTATAATAATTGCTAATTACTGAAAAAGCGAAAAGTATAATCAAATAACTAATAAATCACTAGAGATAGATTATATGTATACTAAAAATTATAGAATGACCTAAATAATAATTAGGAATGTTCACATGTACCCTACATGTATTTACGTGTAGATAAAAATACGCGAAATTATTTAAATTGACCAAAAACTTAGTAAATAATTAAAGAAAATTATTAATTAATTATAGAAAAATCAGAAAAAAAATCAGAGGGATAGGGAATGATGAAAATCTGGTTGTGGCAAGTCAGGATTTGAAGAATAAAAATTAGCCAATTAAAATCAAGTAACACAAAAGCAAAAAATTAAGGGATTTGGACAATGTCTTATTTAATTTAATGCATATTAATTTCCACCAAGCTCTATAAATAGGAGAAAAATTCACAGAACTCCTTTAGACAGTTAAGAATCAGAGAAAAATAGAGAGCTTCAAAAATTCAAGAGAAAATCCAGAAAAAAAAAGAAAAGGAAACTGTGTAGTTAGGTCTAGTGAGCCAAACCTACACCTCACCATCACTTGGGACCGAGTCACCACAACTACCCTACTCCAAACCTATCGTCTAAGTCGGCCGACATACGTGGATTGGAGTTGGACGGCCAAAAAGCATTGAACTGGGTGAGTCCCTTATTTACCCCGATTTTGTATAATTTCGTAAAATTAGTTATTTTAACCAGAAAATTATGAAACTTGTTATTCTGAGGTTTTATTGTATGTAGATTTAGGGAAAAATAGTGATTTAGTTTAATCACGTTTGAAAATATAAGGTTCTTAACAAGTTGAGTAAAACCGAGTATGATTAGAACTAGAAATAAATAGGCTTAGGAGTATAGTTTGGAGCTTAATTTTTTTTTTCTGAGAATGATTATGTGATATAGAACAGTGTTATGAAGCCATTTTTTTAAAATTAATTTTTAAAATTTTTAAGTTGATTTTTAGCCCTAAAATGATGGATAATTTTGGGTTAATTAGGTAATTTTGGGTTAATTAGGTGATTAAGACACTAATTATTGATTTAGATAGTAATTAGATGTTTAGAGATGTTAATTTCTGATGTGGAAACCTAATCCTAGCCTTTGGAGTATTAAGTGTAATTAATTTAGGAATTAGGTAGTAATTGTAGGAAATTAGAAATATGTGGAATTGAAAATTTAATAAATTTGAAAAATTAGGGTTATTTAAATAATATTACAATAAAAATCAGAGTATACTAAATTTGAAACAAAAATTTAATTGTATAAAAAATGTAAGATTTCCTCATATCGGAAATAAATCCGATACCCTAATTAGGATTAACGTATACCAAATAGTTTAAAATACTAAATTAAGACCTAATAGGATATTAGAATACTCGGGCTTAATGTGATTAATTTCACATTAGGATTTGAGCATAGTTAAGACTTCGGAATCAAAACTAGAATTTAATTTAGGATCCGAACCCTGAAATAGAGTAGAAAGAATTATTAGTATATAATATGTATACATGGAAAAAGGAGTTAAATTATAACTTAGAATATGAACCCTTAAAGTATAAGTACTAAAAAGACCTATTTGTATTATAGGACACCCAGAGACGAATCGGCTTGCAACTAAGTGATCAGGCGATTAAGAAATTCTAAGTAAGCTGGGTTATTACTTATTGTAATAGAGTACTATTTGTATGGTGGTTGTGATTGTAAGTAGTTGACGTATGTGTTTGATGTATCTGAATTCGTGCTGAAATCGTGGTATGATTGACTGTGTTATGATTGAATTGGTGTGAATTATTTGAAAACCCTAAACGAAATTTAATCTTATTCGACTTTAATGACCTAAAATGTCATGCATTACAACCCATTAAGGGGTCATTAGGATTCTCTAACCAAATACCGACCCCTTCGAAAGAGATAGCGCAAGATTACATAATGGTCCCTTCTTCATCCTCAGTCGAACTAAGTGACAAGAGAGGAGGTCGCGACAAGGGTGAAGTCAATGGTTCAAAGGTAGTTGCGGGAGGAGCGAGGTCTCCATTGCACAAGCCTGGATTTGGTTGTGAGCTGCTGCATAACATGGAAACTCCTCAACTGGATTAGAGTGGGTGAAATTTATCTGATTTCACAACGGACTGGACTATATTGTGCGATGACACTTGATTGTTGCATTGCATGAAAATAATCGCTTGAAAATCTTGTTTGTGCTTGTATGCATTCATGAGTCTCCAATTCAATTTATTGAGCTGTGGTTGCTCATACCCTTATAGATCCTTTTACAGGTTCTGATTTCTGAACACTTCAAGTATTATGCCACCTTATAATTACCCAGAGGTTAGTCCTTTTGAAGCCCGGGGTGTGAGGATTAATTTACTTAGTAATGATGAGTAGCTAGAGTGTCCTTTGCAGTTAAGGATGAAAGACTGATAGTTATTATATAAATTAGTGAACAGTTGTGTATATGTAGAATTCCTTGGGAAGTTTTATGGACTTTACATATAATTATATATGTTGATTAGAAATTTGTGATATTTACCATAATTATAGTTAAATATTTAATTGGATTGTTTACTTCAAAGCGAGGAGTCATCAACGCCTTGTGTAAATCATGTCTATGGTAAGTACTGTGAGGTTAGTTACTATCATAGAATGGTTTATACGACGGAACTGTTGCGACTCTACGACTTCGGGGCGTAACAATACCTATATTTTATTGTTATCTTGTTCATGGCTCGATTGTTAACACATATCCGCCAGGTATTATCCCTTTTTAGCATTAGGAGCACTGGAATAGCACAAGGGCTGAGACTCTCCCTCATATATCCTCTTTCTAGTAGTTCATTGACTTGTCGTTGGAGCTTAGAAGCCTATTCGAGACTCATCCGATAAGCTAGCTTATTCGATAGGGTGGCGTCGAGTACCAAGTCAATGCAATTTCTATGCCTTGGATAAGGGGTAACCCTTCGGGAAATTGTTCTGGAAATAGATCAGCATATTCATTCAGCAACTCTCTTATTTCAAAGGGTAGTTTACCCCACTCCTTCAATTCTAATAAACACCTCACCAACATGAAGGTTGGCACGTTAGCTTTAATGGCCTCTTGGAGCTTGACTCTACTCATTATCAGAGTCTTCTTAATCTGCGAGCAAGTTTTTCTTGTAGTTTGTTAACTTGGCGACATCAGGTTTAGCATGATCTTCCTGCCATCCTTCTCGAGTACGTATGTATTCCTTTATCCGTCATGGATAACTCTTCTATCAAATAGTCATGGTCGGCTAAGCAATACGTGTGAAATTTACATGGGCAGCATATTGTAGAGAATATCGTTGGAGTAATTTTCGATAGTGATTAGCAGTAGTACTTGCTGGATGACATGTAGTACTCCCCTCTCACTCAGTTAATGCAACTTGTACGGCTTTGGGTATGCTATAATCAGCAACTTCAACCTTGTGATCGGATTGGCTGATATCACATTGGTGCAACTTCCGCTATCCACAATTAGCACACACACCTAATCATTCACCCTATAGGTGATATGAAATAAGTTCTCCCTCTACTCCTCCTCGTGTGAGGTTCCAAGCTCATTATGCATCGGATAACCAAGATCAACTGATCCAAGTCTTCGGTAAACACATCCTCTTTGATCAGTTCATTCTCTTGAGAGACTTCTTTCTTTGCAGTATTCTCCTTCTCAGGTTCCTCATCAATACTTTCCACTTCTAGTTTCGGGACGTCTCCTTTGATGACCACAGTTCTTCTGTTTGGATACTGAGCAGCATATGTCCAAACCTTTGGCACTTAAAGCACTTGATCTGGTTCGTTTTCTTATTAGATCTTTACCCTTTCTCATACATTTAGGTCGGCATGTTACCTTCTATTCAACCCTTTTGGTCAATCCTGACATCCCTTCCTTTGTTTAGGTCGGCATTTGGCTGACCTCGGTAGTTTCCCTTGATTGAATAGGTTGGCTAGTTGGCAATTGGGTTGGCATTCAGCTTCTTCTCTACCTTTTTACTTGTTGAGCAATTCGTATGGCTTCATCCATTATGGTAAATCGTTAGAGTTCCACAATGTCTCGAATGTCACTCCTCAATCTAGTAAGGAACCTAGAGACTGTATATGCTGGTGGTTCCTTTACTTTACAGTGAATCATAAGTATTTAGAATTCTTGTATATAGTTGTCAACAGTTCGGTCTCCTTGTCTTAGCTCGTGAAGTTGAGTAAAAGTGTCTTGCAGATAAGTATCCGGCACAAATATGTTTCCGAGTATTCTCTTCATCTCAAGCCAAGTATTAATCTCTCTATATCCTTCTCATCTCCTCATAGCCTAGAAATTCTTCCATCACATGGCAGCATATCTGAAGAATTCAATAGCAACAATTCTTACTTTCTCGTAATCCTCATATTGGTAATAGTTAAAAACATGTTCCACCTTCTCCTCCTAATCCAAGTATTCATCCACACTTCTAGACTCATTGAAGCTCAGAATCTGAGGCTTCACATGGTTGGGTGCTTGAGTTCATTCTGCCTCTTCATAGTACTCTTCCTCGTCCTCTTCATCTAGTTCTCTCAGCTCAATCCTCCTTCTTACTCGTCCACCTACTCCTCTACCTCAACTTGTTGAGCTGGGTTTTGACCTCTAGCGGGTTGGGCAACTTATGGGGTGTTAGGTACAGCTTTAGCAGGTTAATAAGCCAACGCATGGATAACTCAGGTTAAATTTACTAAGAGGTTAGCCACCTCATCAAATCTCTTGTTAGTATTTCTTGGAGTACTGTGAGATTGTCGGCTATGGTGGACTAAACCACTGTTGTCATCCCAAACACCAATGTTAACACTTAGGTCCGTCATTTTCTCCAATAGATTTTAGTTTTCAAACTCTTTGATTAGGTGTTACAGTAAACACTTCCATAAACCAAAAGATCAACAACGAACAAAACATAATAGCTAAATAAACACGATAACTTGATTTATTTCACACATGTAGAATAAAATATAGATAGAACTTTGAAACAAACTACTATAACTCAAATGAAACCTTCCCTTTGATACCAAGATGATGCGTACTACAACTAAAGACAAATAAGGCCGGTTGCGTGGATGAGTCCAAGCTTGCTAAAAGCTTGAAAAGGGTGATAGGGAAACTCGTGAAAGGACGAAAGATGAATGAAAGAGTAAGTAAAACCCACGAATAGCTCCAAAGGATATAACACACTAGTAGAACTTTTGAAGACCCATGACATAGCTCGATATGGTGTACGAGATGGTTCGGTGAGGTTACTCGCCACTTAGCTTTATTTAAGGGTTAGGATAAGAGTGAAATGAGAGTAAATAATTAGTTTTTACGAGAGGAAGAATATTCAGTGTATTAATGGTAATCTCCTTATTTGCAGCTACACATACAAGGGGTATTTATATCCGAGAATTTAGGATAACTTGCCTAAAAGGGAAAAGATAAAAAGGTATTGCCCTAAAGAAGTAATGTACAAGAATACAAAAGGATAAAAATAAATATTTAAGAAAAATAATGATTAGTGTAGCAAATTCTACACATGGTCCTATACACATGGCGGAGATGCATTAGTGATGTCGTTAAAGGATGAGGACAAAAGAGTATGAGTAGATTAGTTGTCCGAGCAGGGGTGACTGAGGATTAGTTTAGGGTGTCTCTCTTTCGGCCTTTCGACAAGAGTGATGCCAAGCAATTGGTCGGCTTGAACATGGTTGAGTAGACGTGCGAGGTTTAGTTGCTATCTCGGCATTCTTCAAGTTGGCACACAACTTTCAAGAGGTGGGTAGTCATACTGCTCGACATACAGAGTATGTCAGCAACAAGGAGAAACTTAGCCTCAATATGAGATAGTTGGAGCAGGAGGATTTGCCTTACTAATGCCTCTACCCTTTAATCTTGGCTACGGGTTAAATGCCCCATAGTCTGATTCCTATTACTAGGGCCTATCGGTTACAACACTAGTTATGAAGATCTTCTACGACTATGTACTATCATGGGATAAGAGAAACAACGAGGTGCTAGAGTAGGTTATTAGAAACAGACCCTTAACTAAATATGTTGTAGATATGTTAGAGGAGTAAGTTCGATGAGCTATTTCTCATCGTATGGTGAGATTTAATAGATATAGCAAGATATACAAGGTTATGATGAGGTACAAGAATGTCAGCAACAGGATGAAAGGAGGTGGTCATATGCAAACGGTCAACTTCAATAACCACGTGTGCACATGCAATAAGTGGTGGATACACAATATCCTTTGCTTGCCCACAATAGCTACGATCGGACTTGAGCAGTTTGATGTCATGGATCCATCGAGGAATGGTACAAATTCGTCCATTAGGCATAGTATTACAGAGTATGCTTCTTCTCGATTGGGGATGAGTCGGTATGGCCAATTATTTCACACCAACAAAAAGTTTGTCTTGATCTATCGCTTTGATGTAAGAAGGGTAAGCCCTGCACCAAACGGTTCCACATAGAGATGGATGTTAGAGGATGTCCGGATGGAACAACATGTACCTTTTATAAGAGAGAAGGATACAATAGGAAAACATGTCTACATAGGAATTGAGAGGGTAATTTAATGAATAATATTAGAGTGCATATAAATGTTATGAAATATTGCTTATATGTCATTGCTATTAGTTGCTTCTCTAACTGATCTTGAAGTTTAACTTTTTACTATTTTAAATATTATAGGATAGATGGAGCCTGGACCTATAGATGGATCAATTCTTACCAAATAGAATAAGCATAAGCCATAGTGGGTTTAGGCAGGACATGTGAGTTATTAATAACCGTTCCTCCTTTTGACCATATGTTATAGTGTTTTTTCTATTACTTCATAACGTCATGGGGTGGATGTATTTTGTAGCGGATTGAGGCACTTGTAATGCGATGTCGGGAGCGAAAGCTATGTTGTGACCATGATGTTAATGAGATTTAGTTGGACCTTCGTATGAAGCCCTACCTAAAGCAAGCTGGATTCACAAGGCTGAGTTGCTTCCTATATCTAACTTAACTAACACTTGCTCAGTGCCTTTGTTGAGCGTTGGAGATGGGAGATGCACATGTTTCACATGGCTTATGGGGAGTACACTATTACCCTATACGATGTTGAGATTCAATTTGGCCTTTGCATAGATGGTATGCTAGTTACTGGTAGCATATATCAGACGTGGTCTTAGGTATCCATGGCTTATCTTGGTATCAAGCTTAAGGGCAAAGAGGAGCGGGAGGGCATGCTAAGTTAACTTGGTTGTAGAGGCATTTTAGGTTCCTGCCGATGGAGTTGATGAGGAATAGGTCAGGAGACATTTTAGGTTCCTCGTTGTATCTCTTATCCCATGATAATACATAGTTGTAGAAGATCTTCATAACTAGTGCTGTAACTAGTAGGCCTTGGTGATAGGAATCAAGCTATTGGGCCTTTAACTTGTAGCTGAACCTGAGGGTTAGAGGGATTGGGGAGGTAAATCCTCCTACTCCAGCCATCTCATGTTGACGTTGAGTTTTTCCTTGCTTTGGATCAATTTTGTATGCCAAGTTGTATGACTACCTACCTCTTGGAAGTTGTGTATCGACTTGAAGAATGTCGAGGTAGTAGCCAAACCTCGCGCATCTGCTCAGCCATGTCCGAGCTGACCAATTGCTTGGTATCATTCTTGCTGAGAGGCCGAGAGAGAGATGCCTTAAACTAATTCTCAGTTACCCCTGCTTGGATAACTATTTAGCTCATACTCTTTTGTCCACATCTTTCAATAGCATCGTTAATGTATCTCTGCTATGTGTATAGGACTACATGTAGAATATGCTACACTAATTATTGTTTTTCTTGAATATTCATTTTTATCATTTTGTATTCTTATACATTGCTTCTTTGGGACAATGCCCTTTCTTGTATTTTCCTTTCTAAGCAAATTGCCTTAAATTCTTGGGTATAAATACCCTTTGTATATATAGCCGCAAATAATCAGATTACCATTAATACACTAAATATTCTTCCTCTTGTAAACACTAATTGTTTACTCTCACTTCACTCTCATTTCACTCTTATCCTAACCCTTAAGCAAGCCTAGGTAGTGAGTAACCACATCGGACCATCTTGTGCATCATATCGAGTTGTGCCATGAGTTCTCAGAAGCTCTACTAGTGTGTCATATTCTTTAGAGCTATTCATGGGTTTTGCTTACTCTTTCATTTATCTTTTATCCTTTTGTAAGTTTTCCTATCACCCTTTTTAAACTTTTGGCAAGCTTAGACCCATCTCCACAACCAGTCTTGTTCGTCCTTGGTTGCGGTATGTATCATATTATCTTGTATGTATGAACTCGGTTAATCACCTGATAATCTAGATTAATCTTGAATTGATTAAAGACTTAACCTGACATTCACAACAACCCAATAGGGGTAACGATTTGGTTGTCAGACTAAATACTGACACTTCGATGAGGATAGCAGTAATGGTCCTTTTCCTACCTTTAGTCAAACTAAGTAATAAGAGAAGGGGTCGCGGCAAGGTTAGAAACTATAGTTCAAATGTTGTCTTGGGAGAAGGGTATTCTCCATTGCATAAGCCTAGATTTAGTCTGATAGTAGTGTGTTAAAACTCCTCGAAGTCCAGGTTAGAATGGATGGAATTACTTTGACTTCATAATGAACTGGTTAAACATTGTGAGATGCTATATCATTTGTCTGTTGCATTTGTATCTAATTAATGATTGAACAACCATGTTTGTAATGTATTTTTATGACTCTATCCCTTCTTACTGAGTTAGTTGAGCTTATATCCTAATAGATTATTTTGCAGGCATAGAGTAGTACCAGAAGATGCCTCATTATATTTGTCCTTAAGTTTGTTCCGACGGGTTAGAGAGTGAAGTTATGAAGTCTAATGAATGGATTGAAGCTCATGACACTTTTTTTTTTTTCTTTTATAGGAGGATTATAAGGTCTTCTTGGAAGACCTTATAGTCTTTACTGGCTTACTGTTATGTCTGTATAAATAATGTAGTTCTTCGATGGAGATGTATAGTTTCTTTTGAAAACCATGGAACTCTCAATGTATATAAGGTTTTGTATAAGAACTGATTTATCTATAAGAAAAAGTATGTTGTAAAGTGTTACTCCATAAGTCTTACATAATACAGGTTCCCATTTTACTGCTTCAAAGATGGTTGAGTCATCTTTTGCCTTGTATGGATTATATAAGAGGATAGCTTCTAACTTAGCTTGGTTCACATGATAGGATCGTTACAACTTTTTAAGTTTAGGGTATGACAATCTATGTGCAGTAGTTGACATTTCTTATATATTTGTACAGGTCATCTAACGACCTTATACCGATGACCTCCTTTAGATCATACTAGACTACTGTAGCTGCAGTAGAGATGTGTAGACAACTTAGGTGCCCTTGGTATGCTTTCACATTATAGAGTGACATTGTCCAAAGTGAGTAGTGTGACATTTTGGGGGGTTGCAAAAGGTTCTGCTAAACTACGATATAGATGAGGTAGAGGGTTTACATCACATAGACTTAAGGGATTGCACCGACGTTGATTGGATTAGTTACTAGATGGGCTATATCGACATTTGGAATGACAAACATGCTCATGTGCTACCTATAAAGGGTCCTAGAGGTACCAAACGCGGCTACAGGCAATAATACTGAATTGTTACGTATTGGTACATTGGTCGTGATGGATCTCTACTTAGGGAATTGGTAAGTATATCTATGTCACTCATAATTCATGTTTCATTACCTTACAGGAACTTATGCTGATGCTCCTTCATTTTATAAGCAGAAGAGTTCTGGTAGATCCGAATATCCATGGACCAGTTTGATTATGTCATTGCTTGGTTACATGTGGATCAAGGGATCCAGATGTTAGAGGACTATACTAAGATTATACTGTATCCACCTCATTTGGCCGAGGCACAAGCATAGGAGCAACATGACTCAGATGAGACAGACTATGACCTACCGGATCCACTCAAGCTTGGTCACTAAGATGAGGGTCCTTTTACTCTGGGAGGGATGAGGTCGACTGGAATCTGACGCTATAGGACCATTCGATGCCCCCTTATCCTCATTAGCCATTCATTACCCTGATGTAGGGACCATGTTGGGCCCTCTATTTAGCTCTTTCAAAACCTTCCCATGCAAATGGAGCTTAACCTGATGTTCATATCGCTTGCTCCACAAAAAAAGGGGGAGGTGTTTCGTGAGTTCTCAAGGTGAGAGTTCCTCTCGTGCTCCACCTATGTTTATAGAGCCACTTGACAAGCACATTTAGATGCAGGAGTCACAAGCTTCGCCCACTATAGATGAGAGTGGGTCGAGGTAGGGGTTAGCTTTTATGGTTGCTTGTGTATTTACCAGAAGTAAGAGAAGAAAGGATTAGCCCTATACATCTTTTTGTTGTCTTGTACGAATTACGAACATGTCATTTTTCAGCCATGCACATTTACGCATGAGAACGTTTCTTAATGTTTCTTTCTTTACTCTGGCTATGTTATACTTTTTTGTTAGCTTCTTATGTGTGCATATGTGGATGGTCATTGAGATGATTGCTAACGAGTTGGGCTAAATATGATGGACTTCGGAGATGCTTATTCGAGATTGAAGCGAAATAGTTGTTTGGCCTATTGTTATTTTGTTTTTCATATTGATCTTTACAAGTTAAACTTATTTGTATAAATGGACATCGATTCATTTCATCTGGGAAAAGCCATCTTTTTCTCAACAACGTCTTTGTCATTTGATCCAATAGCCTTCTGTGAGATAGGAACATATTTGATAAATACTGATAACTCTCGGAGGGGGTATTAGAACAGAAAAATCCATTAGATAATGAATTATTGGTTCTAAGTCATCTATAGTGATGAATCAACAATTCAAAGTGCATTTCTTGTGTATTCTTGACACCTATTACACTTGATGGTTGTTGTGCAGTAGACATTTACGAAGAAGGTGCTTTGTTAATGTGTTAATGAAAAAGGCACATTCCATAAACACGCCTTCGTTTATGTCTTAAAAAGAAAGTGTGTTTTTGTAAGGTGCCTTCTTCTCTAAATCATTAAGGAAGAAGGCACACTTTCTCCATCTTTGTTATTTTGAACTAGGTTGAAGGTACGCTACAGAGATGCGTATTCACTGCCCCCAACCGTAATATTTTTCTGTTTTTGATTTTTTTTTTTTTTAGGAAGGCGCGTTCCTCTTTGTCCACAAGTCCAAGCGGTAGAAGAAAGTCCGGTTAAATAGTTTGTTTCCTTATTTCTTGTTGGTTGTTTACTACTTGGTAGCGTTATCGGCAAGTTTTTAGTTGAAAATTTTCCAAATTTGTAAAACCTAGTTCGGAAGGAGAGATTTTCTAGTTGAAAGCTGGTATAAATTCCCGTTTGATATAAACAAAATTTACCTTTTGTTGACTAAATTGACCCAGAAGTTCTACCGATCCGTCTTTGGGAAAGATAGACGAAAATAATAAGAATGGATTGTTATGCGGATTCCTTGGATATGATTGTGCATGACCTTATTGATGATGTCGGTGGATGTATTTGCAACGTTAAATTTCAACGGTTGATCGCAAATCCAAGTTGCTTGAAGGTGCTGTAGTATGACATCGATACAAGCAATGTTACGGGATTCATGGAATAAGCACAGAGGAAAACGGAAATTCGTGAGAGAAAGGGTTGTCTTCTTCCATGTCTAATGCGCAGAAAGTAGTTGCTTGGACGATCGAGAGGAGTTTATCAAACAAGGGTGAAGTGGAGATCGATGATGAATATCGGAGTATTGCTGCTCCAGTTATGTTGCCATTATTTGACAGACGTGATCCAGCTGACTGGATAGGCCAAGCCGAATAATAATATTTTCGAATTACACATTTGAATTGGGAGATTTTTACATACGAATTGATGTGTCGTTGTAGTAGACAATCCGCTAATAATACTTTCGAGATCTTTCTCTGATCTAACGCAAACTTGACAGTAGGAAACTACATTGAAGAGTTTAAAGCTTTGACTTCTCAGGCACCGACTCTTCTAAAATTGCAGATGCTTGGATATTTCTTAGGAGGCCTTAGCTTAGAGATGATAGTAAGGCCTCGAGTTAAAGCTTTTATCTCCCTTAACTCCCAACTCAAGCCATGGGGTTGTTACTTGACATGGAGGAAGAGTTTTGACAGTGACATTTTATTATTAGAATTATCTCGACAAAGAGAGTTATGTGCAAGCCTTCTTCATTTTTATCACCAAAAGCTGAAGGAAGGCGATTAAGCTTCTTATCTCAATTGAACTTTTTCATCAGTTTCAAGGATTCACTAGTTAGAAGTTTCACTTTGACTGGTTGGAGCTCACGTGGAACCTGGGGACAATGCGATAAAGTGTTCACCTCCTAATCATTACATATTATGGTAAGAAGTACGACTGCTTACTGATTCATTGAAGAGAGACGAGTTTAGTTGGTTTCAGGAAGGTTTTCAATCCTCTTGTGCGATACAGCAGGCATTGATTAATGCCCTAGTGTTAAAATACGCCAAACTTCACTTAACCCGCTGTGATTGAGTCTAAAGCAGTGTAACGTCAACGACCGGTTGCTTACTTTCGCAAAACATTGAGTAATAAAAATTTAACTGAGTTTACCTTTGAATGGGGAGCTTATGGTTTTAGTTCTCGCAATCCATCATGGGTGACCATATCTTGTTGGTGAAAGTATTTTAGTACAAATGATTAGAGCTTAAGACATCTTCTTGGGCAGCACGTGACGACCGTTGATCAGCAAAACTCGTTAGCGGTGTTTGTTGGTTAAGAATCTGACATCAAATATAAATGTGGGGAATGAAAATAGGGCTACTAATGCCCTTTTTTGAATACCTGATGGATTTGGAATATTCCAGCATTTCGGGTCCCAACATGAACTAATATGTTTGATTTAAAGGAGGATACGTTGCAAGATCCTGTTTTGTTAAAGGTGCAAGGGGCTAGATTTCATTTGATTAATGCTATGTTGTATTATAATAATCATTTATTCATTCCAACCGCATTTAGATGGGCATCTATTTTATTATAGGAATTCCATTCTTCTCCGATGGGGGGCCATGCTAGATTTCTTTGGACTTACAAAAGGGTGTTGATAGTGGAACTTTGTTAAGAGTGGTAATGAACCCTGTAAGAGACAAAGAAGAGCTTAAAGGGTACTGGAGTTGGTTTCCGCGTAGATACCCCTTCTAGGTTGGGCTTAAACAACCTGAACCAGAAGGCTCGAGCTTCTAGAATAGGTTAAAGATGGGAGCTCGGATCTTTTCGCACGATCGGACTTGAAGGAGGTCAATTTGCGCTCCAAAGAGGTCGGTCTAGATAGTGAGGGCTTAACCCGTGATTTCTGCTGTCCATGTATGTAAGGGGTGATAGAAATTATGGTTAATTTATTTGCTCCCTTGTTTCTTATTTGTTAATTATATAGTCGTAGTGTTATATTGTTTTAGATATCTTAGATATGTTGATAGCAATTAGTTAGTATTGTTAGACAAAGTTGCTTACTTTAGTTTGTCATATCTTTTAGTAGTATCTAAAAAGAACCTATTAGCTTGTTTTTACTAGTAGTTGCTAAATTGGATCTTGTAAATAGTTCCTAGCTTAGGTTAGTTGGTTTTTAGGTAGAAATTGCCCAAAGTCGTAAAACTTAATTTGAGCAATTTGTTCAAGGAGTTTTCATAGTTGGTAGCTGATGCAAATTTCCTTCTAATATAAATAAAATTCACCTTTGAAGCTTTATCGGTAAGAAATAAAATATTTGTAACATTAAGATCCAAATTAAAACAATATTCAAATTCTTAAGCATAACAAGCTATGACAATGCATAAGAAAAGTAAGCCTAATCTACATAATGAATTAAACAATTCATTTGCTACCATTTAATTGAGCATAAAAAATCGATGTTAGTGGCAACATTCAAATTCATTGAGAAAATTATATCAAAGAGAATCAGTATTTGGAGATAAATTTAAACAAATGATCAACATTTCAAGAAGTTTAAATGATGAATTGAAATTTGATTAAGTGGTTCAGAAGGCGGATTCGACTAGGGAGCTATAAAAAGAAAAAAGAATAGAAAATAAACAAATAAAAAAAATAAAATATATAAAAATTTTAAAAACATAATATTAAATATAAATGGTTGATGTATAAAACTTAAGAATTTGAATATTGTTTTAATTTGGATCTTAATGTTACAAATNTTCACCTTTGAAGCTTTATCGGTAAGAAATAAAATATTTGTAACATTAAGATCCAAATTAAAACAATATTCAAATTCTTAAGCATAACAAGCTATGACAATGCATAAGAAAAGTAAGCCTAATCTACATAATGAATTAAACAATTCATTTGCTACCATTTAATTGAGCATAAAAAATCGATGTTAGTGGCAACATTCAAATTCATTGAGAAAATTATATCAAAGAGAATCAGTATTTGGAGATAAATTTAAACAAATGATCAACATTTCAAGAAGTTTAAATGATGAATTGAAATTTGATTAAGTGGTTCAGAAGGCGGATTCGACTAGGGAGCTATAAAAAGAAAAAAGAATAGAAAATAAACAAATAAAAAAAATAAAATATATAAAAATTTTAAAAAAATAATATTAAATATAAAAAAATAAAATATAAAAAAGAAAATAGAAAATTTTAAAAAAAAAGAAAAAAGAGGTTAAAAAAAAAAAAAAAAGATTCAACCACCCCAAGGTCAAGAAGGTAACATAACCCTAAGTTAGGGGTATCGCTTTACAGGAGATAGATGATGCACCCTTACAAGGCTCTAATGTTGAGGGTGATGACTCTACATGGGGTACCCTAAGGAAGACATTAGAGGGGATGAGGTCGTAGTTGGGGCAATGGACAAGGTTGAGTATGAGCACGTAAATGATAACAATTGCATATTAAAAATTATTGCTCACCTAAGCACTACATACCTTAGCATCCCTTACCCTACGAATCTCTTATATAGCCTACAGTCAAGTATCAAATGCCTGCTATAAGGGAGAGCTCTAGTGCTCCTACCTAGACACATTTCCCTCCATTTAAGCGGCAGCCTGCAAATCTGACTAATGACATAGGCGAGCGGTTTATGCAGGTCGATCCCTCTTTGGTACCTATATACATGACCTTACTGCATAGCCCATTGAGTACAGGTTAGGACGGTGTATGGATTATTCAAGGAGAGCGAGATAAGTTAATACAGCCTCGACCTACTACTCAGATGAATGCTCAAGTGGAGATGCATGTTTATAAGCACCAATGGCAAAGACATCCCGAGATAAATATTAATATATGTATTCATTAGATATTTCGTATAGATTTTGCTTATATATTCATATTGAGTATGTTGAATTAATGAAGCTTTTGATATTTATTGAAATTATGGTTTGTAACTTCTTTATCCAATCTTTTTTTCCTATTCTTTTTTTTTTTTTATTGCTATTGATTAGGGCTAAAAAAGTGTGGTTGAGTAGTTATTGAAGTTTTTTATATATATGCACATTTTGGTTCAAAGATGTTTATAGAAGATGTCTATATATTGTTTTTGAGATGTTTGCAGTTAAGGATTGCAGTTGAAGATGGTTGTGGACGTTAACATTTAGACGTATAGATGAGATGTAATTTTGGAGTACTGCAAATGTTCACAAGTTTCTGTTTTGAATAAGACTATGTGTAGATGCTGGTATGGGATTTTGTTGCACGTAGATTTGATGGTTCTTGTGAAGGGTAAGGAGAAAGGCTATTGATATAATTGACTTTTGAAAAGTTGAAATTAATAATTTGAGCTAAGTTCAGCGTTTTAAAAGTTGATTTCACTTTGTTTGAATAAAGCTAGCTTTTTGAAAGCTTATTTTAAGCAAGGAAGTCAGCTTTTCAAAAGCCAATTTTATTTTAAAATTCGACTTTAAATTGAATTTAGTTCGAAATAAAATTACACGTTTAGAAACCAAATTCATCTATAATCACATGTTTAGAAACCAAATTCATATATGGTATTTCTAAGATTATTTTTGAATGCGTGCTGTTTTTTAGATTATTTTAAAAAATAGCAATAATTTCCTTTTCCCTCCAGTTTAGATACAAATCATTAGCGATAGTTGATACTATTGAAAATACACAAACTTTATTCCTTCAAGGTCAATAAGATCTTCGTAATGTGAACAACACTGACTACATGATATCCAACTAAATCTCAGATATCATTTCAATGATAATTCTAAAAGCTTTCGCATCATGAGTATTGAATTGCAGAAAATAAGATAAAGAAAAAGGCAAACTAGGGAAAAAAAGAAGAAGACCATTCCTAAGAACTGGTGAGAAATAGTAGGACTACATTAACAAGAATAGGAGGAGAATTCTGAATGTGACTTTATCTATGATAGATTGACATGTTATGGCTAGGAAATTCATGACAATCAAAATAAAACTTACGAAATTGAAATGTCATTTTTTTTTTAAAAAAAAAAGGCTCGTAATGCAAATTGGGCATTTTGGTCGACCTCCTTATTCATCTTGGTTATTTCCAGCTTTAGCTTTCAACTGCGAAAAACCAAAAGCCAAAAGGGTTTATAAATCTTTTCTCCATCGTGACATCAATAAATTTATCCTCAAACTGTTATTGGTCTTCTTCATTACATTGACCCTTCATCTGTAGTTCACCTTTTATGTAAACATAACCATTTCATAATGCTCTATGGTTTAGTCATTCTTCTAAATTTGGCCTTTTTAGGGTAAAAAGCAAATTTTTTGGGAAAAAAATAGGATAAGAACGGTAGAGTAACACTTGAAATTCAAGGAGAGGTTAAAAGGAAGAATGAAGTGAGATTATATTTACTAACTTTAGAGAGAAAAAGATGTGGAATCAACCAAATTTAGAAAAAAAAACCCAAACATTGAAATCTAATATTCAATCATGTTTTGAAGTTCTCATTGGATTTTGATGTTAGAAAGTTGTTTTTCTTTCGAGTAGGTCGGGTCTAGATTAGGAAACTAGGCATCGGGAGGACATAGGAGAGGTGAGAAAGAGATGGTAGTGGTTAATGGTTATGGTGGAGTTTTGTACTTCTAAAGTGCAATTGGTGAAAAATAATACAAAAATAGGATGTTCTTAGTAAATTTTACGAAAATATACACTGTGCGTGGATATTTTATACTGAAGGCACGCTCCATGAGCACGCCTTCAATAATTACAAGGAAGGTGCATATCAGAAGTGCATTATCCTAAATAAGGAAGATGCACTTCTATTATGCTCCTTCTTAGTTGAGTGCACCTTTACTTTTCCTATATATATCCCCATTTCTGTATTTTTCATTCATTCTCACTTCTTTCAGTTACGAAAATCTCTCAACACCTTTGATTTTCTCTCTCTGAGCAATAGCGTGGGTCTATTTTCTCTCCCTCCAAGTAACAACGTAACCTTATTTTCCACAACTCATTTGTAAGTAACTCTCGGCCATTCTTTATTCCATAATAATTTTTTAAAATACAAATTATGTTGTTAGTACAGTAATATTTATATTGTTCATATGAACTGTAGTTAGATGATAATGTTTTTAGTAATTATATTTTCGTAATATACATGTTGCATTTTGTTCATTATTCTTATGATAATATATAGTTATATAGGTTGTGCTAGTTACATAAAAAAACATGTTTGCAACTCGTAGATTGTAGGTGATTTTACTTATGTATTAGTAAAGCACGTATGCATTTATAACCATAGTATGTGATGAGACGCCTATCGAGAAGTGAAATTGTGCTTACATTTATAGTATGTGATAAGACGTGCCCCACTAAGAAGTGAAATTATGTGAGTATGATGTGATGCCCCACCGAGAAATGAAATTATATGGGTGTGATGTGATGCCCCATCGAGAAGTGAAATTGTGTGGGTGTGATGAGATATCCTACTAAGAAGTGAAGTCGTGTGGGTGCTTAAGTTATAGTGTATGATAAGATACCCCATCAAGAAGTGAAATTGTGTGGGTACGATGAGACGCCTCACCGAGAAATGAAGTCATGTAGGTACTTAAAGTTATAGTGTGTGATAAGATGCCTAACCGAGAAGTGAAATTGTGTAGGTATGATGAGACTCCCTATCGAGAAGTGAAGTCGTGTAGGTGCTTAAAGTTATAGTGTGCGATAAGACGCCCAACTGAGAGTGTGAAATTGTATGGGTGCTACGAACTGTGCAAAATCGTATGGGCTTCATTGCTTTTGTAATTCATGGATCGACAGGTTATTAATGGCTGATTATTTGAAGATAATTGTGTATATGGGTGGGAACATAGTTAATGGAAGTAATGGTCCACAATATGACAAGGACCTGGTGAAAAAGTTGAAGATGAGAAAGGATTCTAACTTCAGTCATTTCCTTTAATGGATCTATGATAGTATCGGAGTTAATCCTTATGGGATTAAGCTTGCTCATCAACAACCTTCTTATTATGAGGGAGGTGTTTCATATATTTTAATAGCTATTACGGATGATGATGATGTAGAAAACTTCATAGAAATGGCTGACGTGTTCGGAGAAAATCAGATATAGGAGATATATGTTAAGGCTTTTGGTCAGCTAAGCAGGAGTATTGCTGATAGAACTTTACGGGGTTGGGTCTTTCAGTATTCCTTAACCTCATGTGTAGCAAATCGAAGAAGATTGCCTTATGTATGATGGACCGAAAACTTATCTGGTGGAAGACCCCACTTTTGGTGAGGGTGGTGTGAATGAAGAGGCAATTGATGTAGAAATAGGGTTAATCTTACAAGATGACCCATACAAGATGACCTAAGCTACAACCTTGATGAAGAGCAGAGTCCCATGAGACCTGGATCAGAGGTTGAAGCGGAGTACATGGTGGTTGAATATGAAGTAGATGAAGAAATTGTAGAAGTGGAAAACACTGTAGATTATGCGGCCATGTCAAAATATATATTGAGTAGTGTTCCATATGTACCGTAGTTTACTACTAACTAAGGGATTGGGATGCCTCCTTAATATAATCAAACTGGGATGCCCACATCCTAGGTTAAAGATTCAATTCCATATATCTAGGGTGCCATTGATATGCTTCCAAATTGTTGAGTTTTATTTCCCTGACTGTGTCATATGACAATTTGGAGGCTTCCAAATGATACCGATCGACATTAATATGAGTGATGAGCTATACCATATCAACTTTAGAGGTAGGACGAATATAGATTGGTCGGTCATGCATCAGGGATACATACCCACTTGGGTAGACTACCATATATAGGTTGTTGATAGTCAGGGACCGAGGGGTGTCGATCTAGCTTACTATGACTAGTATAGGGAGCATACATGCCAATACATCACCCATCATGGGGTGGTGATGGGACACTTGATAAGCCTTCCTTCCATTTATCTTATGGTTTTTCGCAAAACAAAGTGTATGAACATAATATTAACTGTTTCATTATAGGTAGGTACTCTACGTCGGGCGAGGCTAATAGACGATGTCGATACTACTCATTATATCATCGATGGTGGGCTTTACCATCTTGAGGAGCATGGCGAGTTGATATCATTTCCCGACTAGGCAACTACTCTAGCCCCTATACTTGCCCCTTGATCGGGTGTAGGTCCTAGAGTTCGTACAAAAGGACATTGACCAGCATAGGCATGTGGTTAGGGATGTGGTGACAATTCTATGGCATCGAGATCTCGTCATTCTATTGACTTGGGCGATATTGGTAGTAGTGCACCACTCGTCGATGCCTTCAATTCTGACTATACCTTATTCGATACTCCAGTTGCTCACAGATGGATGTATTCATAGTAAACACCGCCAGCTTCTCGTAAACGTCCCACAAGTTGGCTTCAGACATTACACATAAGGGAGGCTATCACCATTATCGCTTACTCTAGTTCCTCATATAAATTTCACCGATACTCCTCTTTATCCATCAGAGCCTCAGCCATCGAAGGGACCCTCGACTCACAGGCTATCATTATTAGCTTGTTTCGGAAAACAATTAACTAGATCTAGGAAGAACTAGTTGGAAATAACTACATTTCTATTACTTAGTTTGATTATTATGTATTATCGACATCTATTACTCACTATGTAAATGATATTTATAAACGATGTTTCATATTATATTGTTATTCACTTACTACTGATAGTTTACTGTATATATACTTTCTATATTCTATACCCGTTTTTAACAGGTTCAGTTGGTTGTTTAGTGATTCATTTAAGCTGACCCGCTATGGTAGTACCTTTCGTAGGTAATACACTAAATGAAAAAAAAAGAAGCATCGGCATTGCTAAAAATAAACAAAATGTTAGCTGGAAATTAAGAAGGCACATGCTTGAATTTGTAAATTAAACTTAGGAGCGAAATAGGCAATTAGCCCGCCATATTGAAAGCAATTAGCTAAGGGGAGTTGATAGTTAGCTAGGGGGAGTGTAAAGCATGAATTGAAGGTGTGTGGTAGTGACACTAAAGGAGTGCTCAAGGGCCAAGTAGAGTTGCTAACAATATAACATTGAAGGCATGCTTAAGAAACGTGCCTAGTTACTAAGACTGAAGACGCATCTACGAAACGTGCCTTCAATATGTAAATGAACAAGATATATCTGTCTCACTTGCCGAATCCTTCGCTTAGCTTGCCTTGTTGTCAAGGCCTGATTGACTGTTGTCTTCGACGGTGCTTCAATAGCGACGATTAGTCGATCAGACCGAATAAGTTGATTTGAAGATTGCCATTTTCATACTAATAAGCATCAGCCTAGACTTCCGCTACTTTGGTTTCGTATTCATCGGCCTTAGGTCTGCAAGTTAGACTTGAACATAATTCTTGTGCCATAGCATGATGCACTGGTTGAGGCTCAATGGCATACATATCTTCCTATGTATCCATTCTCTTCCTAAGAATACGTTGTACTGCACTGGGGCGTCGATCACATAAAACTTAGTAAAGCTTCTATAATTGCCGATTCAAACTTCTAAGAGAATGGAAGAGCCATTGTTTTGCCATCATTGAGGCCATTTTTTTTTTTATCTTGCTATATTATATATTTCTTTCTTCCGACTTTTTTGACTGTCTAAACAAGGACAATATTGACCGTAGCTCCATTTTCAATCAATACCTTCATTATTTAGGATGGTTTTCTAAGCTTGATTCAATTTAGAGTGGTTACTGAAGGTGTGCTCAATAAGCATGCCTTTTGTATTACTACGAAAGGTGTAATCTAGGATCGCATCTTCAATTCCTAAAAAGAAGGCGCGATCTTGGATTGTACCTTCCATAGTAATACAGAAGGCGTGCTCACTAAGTGCGCCTTCAGTGTAACAAATCCTTGAACAATGCACGCCTTCACTACACTATTTTCGTATAATTTACTCATAACACCCTATTTTTGTACTATTTTTCGCCAATCGCACTATAGAAGTACAAAACTCGATTATGGTGAAGAGAGAGGGGAAGAAGAAAACTTTAATTTTTTAATATCTTTTGATGCATTAAAATTTATTTTTAATAATTTTTGTTGCTTAATGTTAGAATATTAAATAATTAATTTATTTAATCAAATAAAATACATATGTCAATGAGCTCTTGTTTAATGGTTTTCCTTTTTTCTCTTTAAGTATATGAAAACATGTCCGATGCATTTATTGACTCATAATGCCAATTTATTAATGGAGTTGACTTGGATATTAACACTAATTGCGAAATATTGAAATGAGTAATGAAATTGACAACTAAAAGGTTCGAGCAGTTAATTGAAAGATCAATTAAAGTTCATACATCGAATAAGATATTATCCCTTTCCTTCTCATAGTTTGTGTTCAAACCTTCTCCAATTAAGTTATAAGATTTCTTCTGTACGAGTAGAAATTGAGTACATATACCTCCTCTTTATGTGATAGGTTGAAAAACTCATTGGCTCTTAGTAGCTGTAAAGCATTTAGCTAAGAATTGAAAATTAAAGAGTTTCAGCACACTAGATGGATGGGATAATGAATGTAGAAGTGCCTGAACTTATGATTTCGAACATTTTAGTGCCAAAATATTTAAAACTTAAATTTTAGTCTTTAAAACTTTAACATTGTTTAAATGAGTGCTTGAACTTTAAGATATCTTAAAGCTCAGATGCTAATTTGAACAAATTTTAATGTTTATCTTAAAGTTCAGGTATTTATTTGGATAAATTTTAAAATTTTAGATACTAAAATTTAAGTTTTGAATGTTTGGTACTAAACTGCTCAAAATTATAAGTTTAGGTACTTCCATATGCATTATCCCCCATATGGACCATATACCAAAAGCAAAGATAATGGACCATGAAGGAAGCATAGAAACCAACTGCTTTCTACTTTGATGATAATTCCTCTTTTGCCAATCATTTGGGCCTAGCCTTATTGACTTGTAATGGCACTTAGTTCTGAATAAAGCGACACACACATACACACACATATATACATTTCCCTAAAGAACAATCAATTTCCTCACAAAAATCTTGACACTTGGGATAAAACAAGTCTTCATTCAAGCTGATATTTCTTAAATTAAGATTGTTAGAATGCCATTAAAATAGACTTTACAAAAGAAAAGTTTTAATTTTGGGCAAAACATACACTTCAAATGAAATAGCTTAACCATGGAGTCAGTTATGATGTTAATGAAAGGAATTTCATTAAATAAATAAGAAAGAATAGTCTAGTATTAATTTTTAAAAATTAATTACTAAGAAATTTATCAAATTTAATGAAATATCTTATGTTAAGGAAAATAGTAAAATACAATAAGTATTTAGTATCAAGGTTAAAATTGGTGGAAAATTTGAAATTCCAATTAAAAAGAGTACATATATAACAAATCAATTACCATAATAACCTTATGTTATATAATTAAGAAAGGGTAAATCAATATGCTCTTGCCACATATTGATTTAAGTTGCATGTCACCAAATCCATTCCTTCTTAGTAATTCATCTAAGGTCAAGCTTGCTAAGGGAAGACACTATGTCACAAGTTTCTAGGATTTATTAAACTCCAGCAAACTACCAAAAGACCAGATTTTAAAGGTGCCACTCCACTATATAAAAATATAGAAGGGGTATACAGGCTAGCCAATATCACAGCCTCATAACAATAAGGGGGTGATGCTTTCAAGGTTGTCAACAGTATATGGCATCTACATAGTTTATAAAGAATACATTTAGATAAGTATACAACATTTGGATTAAAATAACATCATACTTACTTCGATGCTTATCGATCAAAGGCATCTCGATATTGCCCTACTACATATGTAGGAAGATGTATAATAGCAAAATTAGCTCGCTAATGGCATACTGGCTTTGCTTGTAGGACATACATCTTGTGGCTAACAGGGGTGTTATGAGGAAACCTATCTACGCTTAACCTTGCAAAAGTGTGATAGCACCCCCCATCTCTCTTATTGTGGCATCGACAACATGGCAAAGATGACGTTATAACCATGCCAAGCGTGCTAGCCCCTAACTATATCCTCTTATATCTCTAAAGTCCTATCTTATAGTAGATAGACAAACATCAAGTGTACAAGGTTGAACAATTTGTCTATATAAGTGATCATACCCATCAATTGTAGAATGTATGCTTATGCACAATGCATGTTCATCTCATCATCAATAACTGGAGGTAAATGGTTGAATGAATGTTGTAACCACGACACTTTAGCATCACGACACTTTAGCATGTGTGCTAGAGATATCATGCACATCAGGTCTAACTCCAAGCATGCACTTTCACTCATTTGCCTATACTAATCTACACCAGTCACTACATGGTTGTCAACAAGTAAACCAAATTGCAATGAAACATCCTATACGGTAATAGTGACTCTTTATGTGGCATATGAAATGTGTGGTTTGTAGTCTTAATATCTTAACAAAAGCTATGGTAAGATGCTAGTTGAGTTGTACAAAGGGTATTTGAGAGATGTAGTGGAACTTCGCCACCTATATATAGGGTAAGATACAACATTCTAAAGGTATCATGTCCTCCCTCCTTTGTAAAGAAGCCTCTTGTCAACGGTAAACTGGCTAACTCACGTCAAAAAAAAAAAAAAAAAAAAGAAAAAGAAAAAAGCAAAGTAAAGCAGAAATATGTGTAGTGCAAATCTAGTAAGTAAAATGACTGAAACTTATCACATACCTATCTACCCTTTAGTACCTTAGATCAATGTTTATCTTGTTATGTAAACAATGATCTATCAACAGGCCCTAATCCATTTGCATAAGAAATAAGGAAAAATTTAGCTAGTTAAGTAGTAAATGTTGTTGAATAAAATAATAAATGTAACTAAATGGTGTGATTCTTAACAATCATTACCAGGCATGAACAATAATTATGTAACAACTAATCAACCTTGTGCTTTGGACATATTCTTTTATTATGGCTCTCTTTCCTATATAGACTACATGTTATCTTCAACGGTGGCTCTCTAAGGTCTATCTCATTGTGATACCAATGCAATTAGGGCCTACCAATTCTTCAAGCAAGACTTATGTCTATGGTTATTAAATTTGTAATTTTATTGTTACTTTGAATATGTATGTGATAGTTACTCAAATTTCCAATTCTAATAAGATGCTGGTAATCACAACTCATGATTAGAATAGCAAAAGTCAAGTATAAGACAAGATTAAGAATTTGAAAATATAAAGTTTCGTATTAAATAGTATTAATAAGTTAAAGAAATTTAGAGAAAGTTAACAAAAATGATTACTATAAGACAGGAACAAAAAAATAACATTAGGTTTATTAACTAAGGTAAAAATAACCAAAAAAATAAAAGGTAAAAGACCAAATTATCCTTAGTAGTAAAAGTAAATAGTAAAAAGTAAAAACTAAATAGTAAATATAATAATGTTAAAAGTAAATAAGAAATAAAACAAAGATAAGAAACATGATGAAGACTCATGTCTATTGCATAGAAAACATCATCATGGTATGTTATAGGAATATATTCTGAATATACACGAAATATTATTAAAATAATAGGTATAGTATCAAATATGACAAAATACCTTATAAAAATACTCTAAAATGCCAAAAATTATCCAAACCACCCTAACAAAGGGTAAAAATGTTCTAACATGCTTCTAAAATATCTTACAAATTCTAAAAAGTAAGGAAACATGTGTGGAAAAAATCTGGAAAATATCATAAATTAATAAAAATTAGATAATTTCCTCAATAATTTATCTAAAAATACTTCGAAATGTCCAAAATAAGTGAAAATTTAATCCAACGTGTATCAACTTCACAGTAACACCTGGAACATTTTTAGCGACTTTTGAAATATAAAAAAATTAGAAAATCCCCAAAATCCCTATTATAAATACTGCCCCTCCCTTTTGATTTTCTCACATAATGTTGTTGGCATCCAAAATTGATAAGGAAGGGTTACTCTTTATAATTGAGAGCTTCCAAGGTGGGTTGGCAACTCAATGGTGGTGGAGGGTGGTCAAAGATGGTGTTTCTATACGTTTTAGGTGATTTTAGTGCGGGAATTCTAGTAAATTCATTTCTCATCCTTTCAAGGCGTCCTTTTTACTGTAAATTCCTTATTTCAATGCCTACTTATAGTAATTTTCTTTGAATTAATTTTGTATATTTAGTATTTTTTTTTATAATTTTTGCATGTTTCTACTTATTTTACTAAAATATACTAGTTTTAATAAAAATTTGTAAAATCATATTTATTAGCTTCCTAAAATTTCCAAACTATTTTCAATGCTTTTCTATATTTAATTTGACCTTTTGATTCCATCCATGTTAATTATTAATTTATATTCTAATTTCTATACTATTTTAGCCTTATCTTCTACTAAATAGTAGTATATACGATAACTATATAATATATATATTTCAGAATAATAGAATATACATATATATATATATATATATCTATTCTCTTATGACTTTTATTCTCTTAAATAAGGTAGCTTTTTATATTCATAATACCTTAACTTGAATTTACTATTCTAAGTATATATCAATAAAATATACATTATAAATAAGTCATACTTATTTTCATAAAAAGTTACACATTTTCCTCTTTAAGATAATTATCAGTAATATCTTTTTATATGAATATATATAATAATAAGTAAAAAGAGTCTATACAGTAATTTCAAGGTAAAATTATTAATCCCATTATCACATGAGTAAAACAAACATAACTAATAGTTAAACTTTTTTATAGGATTTCAACAATTAGTCTCTAGAAGAATTTAGAAACCTACGAACAGGTACGTTCTTTATGTGTTAACAAAGGATAGTAAGTTGTTTTATTACTTGTGCTTGTAAATTAGTTTTGTGTGCGTATGTAGTGAATGTAGATATAAAAGTTCTGATTAATGATTTGTCTTACTTAACTTGAATATATAATATTCTGATATGATTTTGATTCACTAATTGATCGCTTAATTAACTTGACTAATGTAATATTTGATTCTAAAAATTGTACATGCATAGCATAACCGCATGTTGCATTTCCCATTAACACCACCCATAAGATAGGGAAATAAGATTTCCTTCTATCAATCCTATGGAACTAATTGACAAGAGAGGGAATCGTCATTCAAGTTGGAAAGTATTAAGAAGGATAGTTGGAATGGGTATAGAGAGGACGAAAGAAAGTCCATAGAACATCTTTAGATTGATGGAAAAGATTGAGCTCACACAATGATGAGCTGTAGTACAACCCTTCGACACCAGACTAGAGTAGGGTTATTTTCTCTGGTCTCACAACGCATCGGTCAACGTTGTGCAAATAATATTTGTAATATTGTATTGCGTTATACTCTAAAAAACTTGCTTGTCTTGCTTTGTTTTATATAACGCTTATCCTTTGCCACTTACTAAACTGTGATTTTGATCACCTTCTTATAGACTATATGTAGGATTTTAAAAGTTATTAAGGAAACATGCTACGAACAATTCAAGTAAGCTTGTCAAAGAATATAGAAGAGGATGATGTAAAGTTATCTTTTGTAAAAGTTGTAAATATTCAAAAAGAAATCAAAGTATTGTAAAATAGAGTCAAAATAGAATAAAGTAAAAATAAGTTAAGTGAAATATTCTATTCCTTAGGTATTGGCATTTGTTTTTAAAAACCTTATGTGTAATGAATATTTATGAGATCAAGAAATAATATGTTGATCACATAGATATTCGGTATACACAGTGAGACTATTGGTTATTAATCAACCAGGGTACGATAGTCTTAAAATGGTATCAGAGCCAAAATACTTGAGGATAGATAAAACATAATAATAGTTGAGTATAACTAACAAATACATAAAAAATTATACCTAAGGTGTTTCTTTTTTGGTTATAGCACCCTAGAGCTTTTCTCATACAAGAATATGACACCTTTACATGGATTAGACAGACTAATCCCATTACTTACGAAGTAAGACTCCAACGGTTGAATCAATGACTGGTCGTTGTTAATGTTTTCTATAATGTTGAGGAGACTATCAAGATATTTCATGAAGGACTTTATCCTAGTTAGGAGCCACTCTAGGATAGTATGATCACTACTACGGAGTAAAACTATAACTACTATGATTCCACTCCAACTTTTGAGCAATATTATACGTGGTTTAATGACATAGAAACATAGGTGATCCCATTACCTTACTTTGTGACTAGACTTGATCCTAATGTAAGATATTCCAATGATATTGAGGACATATTAGGCATAGAAGGAGTAGTAATTAGGTCTTACCTTAGGGGAGTTATCAACTAGTATCCTAAAGGAGTTTTTCTTAGAATGGAAACATTCCCAGTAGTTAGAACTCGGAGAGGAAACACTTTTAATGAAGCAGCTAATGAAGATATGATAAATGATGAGGTAAGGTCTAATAATGATGGATCTGAAGCTACTCTTAAGCCATACCTCTTCAAGTCCTTCTCCTAACCCCCAGCATCCATGATTCTCAAAATTTTGCAAGTTCTAGCCAACTTGAGAATAAACCCTTCGACTACAGCTCAATCCCGGTTGAGCACACCTTAGAGATTGTGCTTAGACATCTTACCACTAAAATTGTTAATGATCTCTATAATTAGGGAATTGATTTGCAAGCTATGGGTTTCTGCCCTCTAAACTAAGTTAAATGATCTAGTAAGGTTTTGTTGGGACATATGAAAGAAGTTTAAGGGCTAGCTTGTGTAAACCTTGCCAATTTTAGATAATGATCCAAGTAGTCAAAAATGCTCTTTAAATATTCCCGATGATCAACCAAATTAATAATCGAGCTAAATATAAAAATTGTACTCATACTAATTGACTTTAAGATTATAATCAAACATAAGAAATGTGAAACTTAATATTAATCCTAGAATTTACCTAAAGCACTAAACCTTGAAGATTAGTAAAATACTTTCAAGCTTGTAAAAACCTTTAGATGAAAGGATCAATAACTTTAATACTAACTCAAATGTTTGTAAACCTTAAAATTTAATAACGATCCCTAACTTACTAAAACCATAAACCTTAAAATATGATCAGAACTCCTAAGCTTACTGAAATCCTAAATGAAGATAAAAAACTTAAGTACTAAATTAAACACTTAAAAACCTTATATTAAAAGCTTAAACCTAACCGAGCTTCAACCGATCTTAAGATGCTTATAACCTATCTTAAAAACCAATTTGATAAATAGAAAAATTCAAGAACTAAACCTTAACTTAGCCACTTGAATAAAAGAATCAAGTTATAATATTTCAAGGACGGATCTGAGAGCCACATGTGAAGAGTGAACTGGCCATCCCCCATCCAATTTCCCTCCCGATTCAATTTCAAAACAAACCAAACCAAACTAAACCAAAGGACATAAACCTAGTTAGTATGTAACTTTAGCAAATCCCCATGTGATTAAACAAAACAATCCCAATTCTCTAAACAAGCTATACTATTTATATAAAAAGGAACTTAACCATTTTTGGATCAAGCTAAAGAGTAGAAGTGGTGGGATAAGCAAGCCACACCCTTACTCTCCCTTAGGCTGCTGGTTTGGAAGTGGCCATGGTAGCTATCATCTCACTCTCTTTTCTCTTGTAAACTCACATTTAATGACCACCTAAAAAGCATCTCCAAAATAGGTTACATCCCTTAAATTGTGCTTCACTTGTAACATCAATTTGACAAGCTAATGAAGGGAACTCTAGCTTACATTCCCAACCAGCCATTAAACCATCTAAGCTCTCGTATGTTCTTTCATTTTTTTTCAAGACTTGCAACTCTTAAAATAAGCAAGAAGAGCACCCCCAAACACCACCCTCACTACCTATCAGAACACACTAAACTACATGCCCAAACCACCCCATTTAGTACCCTTGTTCAACCACAAGAAGAACACTCTCAAACACCACCTTAAACCCAGCTGTGAGAAGGATACTAGAGCATCAACAAAGCACCAAGTTTTTAGGATTCAAGTAGCCTAAAGACCACCAAGAGATGAGGACAAAAACTGGGAGCAAAGGGAACTAGTTGGAGGCATCGACCTTTACTACATAACCTAGTAAAGTATACTCCATTTTTATGCAACTTTAGAGTACCATGAGTAGAGTTCTCACTTCTCATTTTTTAGTAACTTTATCTTGTATTTTAGAAACTCTTTTAGTTAGGATAAGTAGTAGTCTTTCTTGAAGTTTACTTATAAATGCTAGACTTTATGTAGTATAGGCTTGTTTTCTTTTAGCATGGATAGATTACACTTTGAAGTGAGGCCTTGTAACATGAAGAAACTTCAAAATAAAAGCTAGTATAAAACTTCTTTAGGAGTTAAAGGTTTGAATGAGGGTTTTCAAAATGTTTTCTTCACTTACCTTGAGTTGTTCATGCATCAAAATACCCTTAGGTGATAGAAAAATCAATATAAGAAGCTTTGGTGAAGAGATCATCACCTAAAAACCTATCATGAGCAATTATGCCTTGGCTCATATGTGTTCTACGTTCTTCCCAATATATTATGCAATATAAATCCACTTACAAGGAGCACAATAAGTTTAAGTTAAGGCATAAGTAGTGTAAAGCCTTAGGTTAGAACTTAAGTTACGGGAACAAGGAGCTAAGTTTGAAAAATGGATTTAGGGGCTCATAAAACTCAACCCATCAAATCTATAATTAATGTTTAATCCACTTAGATACCCTTAGAGATATAGTAAGGTAAAAAGACCAACTAAGATTAGTAAGAGGAGTATTAGGGGCCTAAAGCTCAAAACCGAGTTAAAACTGAAAAGACAAGCTTAAAACTCATAACCAAACTATGGAAACTCTTTTGGCCAACAAGTTTGGGCTAAAACACGGATGACATAAAACCTATGGAAAGCCCGTATTAAATTCCCTAAGCCCACCAAAGTTTAAGTACCACCAATTAGACCTAGATAAAGGTCGATTCTGAACCGTGAACGGGCCTAGGTAAGTAATGGCCGGGTCGAACTGCCTTGGTGAACCGTTAAGCTTTAAGGGCCCAGGCAGTTCGCCTCAGCGGAACCACTTAAACCAGCAGTTCACGAATCGCTAGGCCAACCCGCTGTTGAACCGCTGGGTCAGCCCGGCGGATTCACCCCTTTAAAAAAAAAAATAGAAAGAGATAGAGAAAAGAAAGCCTATTAAGTCGAAAAAAATAATTGAATAATATCTAATAAGTCATTACATATCAAAGCTACTTTATTTGTGATAGTGAATAAAAATTGTTTAAAAAATAATATAATCAAACTAATAATAGATGACTATTAATTATATGTTAAGAATAGATAGAAAAATTTAATTTCAATTAATGCAAGTTTTTTTTGTAAAACTTATCAAATATTAAGGATTTGAATATAAGGAAAAAATAAAATTTGAGGGAAAAAAATAAAAAGTTGGAATCACATTAAGTTAGAAATTAATAAAAAAATTAGAAATTATTAATGAATTAATATATATATATATATATAAAAGGAGATCACATTATTAGAAATTATTAATATATATTAAAAAATAAATTAATAAAAAAAAAAACCAGTTCAAGAACCTCAAATTGGCCCTTAAATCGCTAATTCTAGTGAACCGGCTTGGAATTGCCAACTTACGAGCCTATCACAATTCACTGTGTCACCGACTCGTAAACCAGTGGTTTAGGGCCGGTTCAGCTCGATGCTCAAGTCTACCACCAATGGAAGAACCGAGCTCATTTTTTACTGTAAAATTCACTTAACGATTTAAGAAACATAAGATAGTAACAAGGCCAAAAATAGTAAATGAAAAATTGATCATAAGAAGGTATTCAAGCATAAATAAAATTTCCAAGCCCAAGCCTTAGTGATTTCACTAAATAAGAAAAGTTCGATAACAAAATCAAGCTCAAAGGAAAGCATAATTAATAGAAGCGCTATTGTTTTGGCCTATAACTTGAATTGCGAACCTACCTCTCAAATCTAACCACACTACATGAAAGTGCATACAAAAATGATGAAAATCAATTATAAGATCATGAGAATCGAATTTAAAATAAGAAATTTATACGTGATTGAAGATTTAGCTTACCTGGGAAAAATATAAGACTAAGTCAAAGAGTATAATTTAGTAAAATCTTAAAATGACATTATAAAATAACAAATCCTTATGTTATCACGTTTATTGTGTTTAGGGGACATTGATCTCAGGGATAACCTACCTTCAGATTACTACGATTAGTAGTTATGCTAGAGTGACTAATTCTCGATAACTTCATGCGTAATTTCTCCTATAGTTTAGTTGCACTAAAGTAATATTATGTTAATTGGTTATATAAGGGGTATGGGGAATGCATGTGTGTGGACTCATGATTGATTGCATGACTTAATGTTGGTATATGAACCAAAATACTTGCATGATTGATTCATATATTGTCGTTATGGTATGAAAATGCTTAATCACTCAAGTAACCAGACACAACTATTTATTTGACTATAAACTAAAATAGGTCATGCATGACATGTCCTCGCATTATAACTATACTGACTATCACCTTACGGAGAAGGTGAGAAGGGGCTCACAAGAGTTAGGGCTCTTGAAGGGATTAGATTAAGTACATTTATGTCATATTATTGAGTCCCTATCATGGCCTACGAGCTCATTAGGTGTCAGGAGATATTAATTGTTTTGCTAAGAGCCGTATCTTGTGTCTTTCACTTAGGGCGTGTAATGTAGATTGCGGAAGTTACTATATTGCTAAACTTGGGAATTTTTGAATATTTAAAAGATCATGTTATTTATTAAAGTAAAGTGTATATATAAATATGAGATAAAAGTAGATTTATGCCACATTGGTGCAATTATGGATAAAAACTCATGTGCTAGAACCCAGTTACTGGTTTATGTTGGTTAATAATCTCCAACCCTGACTACAGAAAGCGAAATTTTGAGTTGCATGTCGTTCTTAAGACTTTATGATTTATTTAAACTATGTTGTCAAACTTCCTGTAGTCATTTGGACTACTTGATTTATGTTGCTAATATTTTGGGAACATTATGTTTCGTAGTTTAAATTTGATGACTAATCTTATTAATTAGTAAAAATAGCTATTTTGCAATGACACTATTTGTCTATGTGGCCAATGGTAGCTATGAGTAAAAGTAGCCTAATACATCGTATAGAAGGGCGATGATCGACAAGGGGGTTAATCATTGACTTTTGTACGGTGTACAGCAATCTACCGTGATGAAGGTATTGCTCGGGTCTTGATAGTTTGTTTTGCTAGTATAAGTATTATAAATATATCTATGCAGTATGTGAAATACTACCTTGTTGATAAATAAAACCTCGCCTTTGTTATATTAAGGATTCATATGGTCTTATACTTCTTTAATTTCTAAAAACATAGGAATATGTTGAATGAAGATCAAAGGAATCAAAGAAATCAAGAGAACCAAGGATAGCCGGTAGAGTAACCCCCTACTTTAAATCAGTTGTTAGCAACTATGAATACCATGTTGCATCACTTGGTGGAGGAACGTAGGTAACCAGCAAGAAATCTTGCTCCAGTTGAAGGACACATGGCTGAAGTAAATAAGCTTCCAAACTTTATAAAGACCAGTCGTTACTTCAACGGCGATATTAGCAAGCTACATAAGGTTGATGAATGGCTAATTACCATCAAAAGATGTTTTGAAGCTTTCAAAGTGGCCAAACATCAAAAGGTTTCTCATGGGACTTTTATAGTGCAATCTTTAGCCTGGTTATGGTAGGACTAAAAAACAAGGCCTCTTAGGGGACCAATCACTTAGGAAAGATTCAGAGAACAATTCAGGAAAGAATTTATGCCTTGAAGTGCGCGGTTGGAGTTAACTCGAGAGCTATTCACATTAAAGAAAGAAAATATGCTGGTCTCTTAATATGAGACTGAGTTCAATCGACATTTGAAATATGCTCCCATTACTTTATAGGGATGATGATAATCTTAAGTCGAATCTCTTTATCTTAGGCTTCGATTTGATAATATAGTGTAAGCTCAAGGATTATAATCTCCCTACTTATGTAGATATTGTGGATAAGGCTCAACAACTCAAGAATAATAGATTGTGACTCTTGTCTCAAATGAGTCATAAAAGTAATCACAGAGGGAATAGTTCAGGAAGCTCTTACAAAACAACCGTTTGTTGGACCTAAACGCATGGAAAAAGGTAAGAGGGTCACTAGGGACTCGTTTTGTAGAAGTATTGCTATGAAATGTTGGAAGTGTGGAGGAAGGTACGACCCTTAGAAATGTGAACAACTAAAAGGAAAATGTTACCTTTGTGGAAATGAGTAGCACATATCAAGGAACTATTATTGAATGCAACAACTACATTGCCACATATGCGGGAAAGAAAGGTCATACTGCTAGAATATGTGGATAGAAAGAAGAAAATCGAGAGATTGAAGCACCTATGCAAGAGTGTTTGTGATTGAAGGATCAAAGGTATTAAATGAAGATGAGAAGTGGATCGAAGAGATTATGGGAGAAGATGAGTATAATGAGTTGACTGAAGTTGAGCTTGAGGAACTAATAGTGAGTGAGTTGCCTTAGATATTATATATATATATTTGTAAGGACTTGTTCTAAAAATCTATGATATACCTAAGATACCCTTACTATAAATAAAATATATCTTTGCAGGATATATCTTAGTTGAAAATTATTTGGCATATGCTTTATTTGATACGGGAGCATCACATTCATTCCTATGTTTATGATTTTAGCAACAACACCAGATTGAGTCACAAAGAATGAAGACAACCTTCAACGTAAGAACACCTATAGGAGATAGGGTGCAAACTACGAGAAAAGCTTCCAATTGGAAGATAGAGATGCTTAGAAATGATTTTTTGATTAATCGTATACTAATTCCATTGAAAGGATATGATATTATATTAGGAATTAATTGGTTGTCTAAGTACAAGGTCAATATTGATTATTGAGAAAAGAAACTATATCTTGGTCAAAATCAGATTGTATTTTAAGGAGAGAGTCATAGGAATCCATCTCTTACCTTGGCAGTTATAGGGAAGAGAATCTAATGAAAGTTAGAATATACGTTAGATGGCTTCCTTAGGAGAAGAAAAGAAGGTACCCTAAACAGAATAAATTCCTATCATAAATGAATTTTCAGATGTCTTTCCTACGGATTTGCCAAGTCTCCCTCCATAGAGGTAAGTTGATTTTACCATTGACCTTATGCCTAATATGGAACCTATCTCTAAAGCACCTTATCGAATGGCTCTAGTAGAACTTAAGGATTTAAAAGTATAATTGCAAGATCTGCTACATAAGGGATTTATTAAGCCAAGTGTATCACCATACGGAGTTCTAATATTATTTGCTAAGAGGAAGGATGGGATACTTAGATTATCCATAGATTATCGAGAGTTAAACAAAGTAACGGTGAGAAATATGTACCTTCTGCTAAGAATCGATGATCTCTTTAATCAACTAAGGGAAGCGACAGTCTTTTCAAGGATAGATCTCATATCTGGTTACCATCAGTTAAGGATAAAACTTGAAGATGTTTCTAAGACAGCTTTTCGCACCTGATATGGACATTAGAGTTTGTTGTGATGCCATTTAGATTAAAGAATACTCTTGCTGCTCTTATGAACTTAATGAATTAGATTTATCAACCCTATTTAGATAAGTTTGTAATAGTTTTTATTGATGATATTCAGGTATACTCCCTAGATAAGCATACTCAAGCTAAGCATTTGCGTATAGTTCTCCGAGAGCTCTATAATCATAAGTTATATGGAAAGTTATCCAAATGTGAATTTTGGCTGGATAAGATTGTGTTCTTAAGGTACATTATTTCCAAAGACAGGATCTCTATAAACCCTGAAAAGATTAAGGCCATATTTGAATGTAAGAGGCTAAAGACAGTAATAGAGATAAGAAGTTTCTTAAGGATGGCAGGGTATTATTGAAGGTTTGTCAATAACTTCTCTAAAATTGCTAAACCCCTAACGAGATTAACCTAAAAAGGAGTTAAGTTTGAATGGGATACTAACTTTGAGAACCTTATAGCAACTTAAGAAAAAACTTACTTTAACCCCTACATTAATTATTTCGAATCCCAACAAATCATTCTGTATGTACAGTGACGCTTCACATTTAGGGTTAAGATGTGTATTGATGCAAGACAACCGAATAGTTGCGTACACCTCACGGTAGCTTAAACCTCATGAACAAAATTATTCCACTTATGATCTAAAATTGGTTGCAGTAGTATTTGCTTTAAAAATTTGAAGAAATTACCTTTAAGGATAGCACTACGACATTTACATTGATCATAAAATTCTTAGATACATCTTTACTCAAAAAGAATTGGATCTAAGGAGGAGGTGGTTTGCTTAATCAAGGATTATGATTTAAATATTAACTATCATCCGGGAAAAGCCAATGTTGTGGTAGATACTTTCAGTAGGAAAAGTTATAGCTGAATGGCCACCTTGATCACCACATAGCGAGAATTGATCTGTAAATTTGAACAAATGCAGTTGGAAGTAATCCCTTCTAAGATTGATGCTCAACTAATGGTTCTAAAAATATAACCGTCCATACTGGAAGAAATAAGACTGAAACAACAAGATGATCTGTAATATCAAAGAATTATTACAAACTTGTTCTAGAAAAGCAGGGAGATTTTAGTGTAGATCAACAAGGTCTTCTCTGATACCATCAAAGGATTTATATTTTGGATGATTCATATCTAAGAAGCAAAATCCTAGAAGAAGCTCACTATGCTAGATATACTTTACATCTAGGAGGAAGTAAAATGTATTGAGACTTAAAGACTTCATTTTGGTGGTTAGGAATGAAAAATGACATTGTTAAATTTGTATCTCGTTGTACCACTTGTTAATAGATAAAAGTAGAACATCAATGCCCTAGTGGATTATTATAACCTTTACAATTCCTAAATAGAAGTAGGATCACATCACTTTGTATTTTGTTTTTGCTTTACTTAAAACAAAAGGAGGATACAATTCTATTTGGGTAATAGTAGATAGATTAACTAAAAGTGCCCATTTTCTTTCGTTACGTACAGGATATACAAATAAATTGGCTAGGATTTATATTTGGAAAATAGTAAGATTACACGGGGTGCCACTCGATATCATATCAGACTGAGATATGAGATTCACCTCGAGGCTTTAGGAAAGTTTGCATTAGGCTCTAAGAACTAAACTTAGCTTTAGTTTTGCATGTAATCCCCACAATATCATCCCTAAATTGATGGACAATCTGAAAGAGTTATACAAATTTTAGAAGATATGCTATAAGCCTATACTGTGGATTTCTTTGGTGATTGGGATGCTCATTTACCATTAATTGAATTTGCATACAATAATAGTTACCCCTCCACTATACGAATGGCTCTCTATGAAGCTTTATATGAAAGAAAATGTAGATTACCTCTTTTCTGGGATTAGGAAGAACAAGTGACCATGGAGCCAGATATAATCCAACAAATAAGTGCAAAGATACGAGTAATTTGACAAAGGATGAAGGAATCACAAGATAGGTACAAAAGTTAGGCTGATCTTAAAAGGAGACCCTTACACTTTGCAGTTGGAGACCATGTTTATGTAAAGATCACTCCATTCAAGGGTTTACATCGATTTAAGATCGAGGGAAAACTTAGCCTATGGTACATCAAACCTTTTGAGATATTAGAGCGAATTGGTGAAATGACTTATAGACTTATAGTACCACCCAATTTATATAACCACCATGATATATTCCATATGTTACTTCTTCAAAAATGTGTCAAGGATGCAGACAAGGTTGTCAAATTATAACCAATTAATCTCAAGAGTAACTATACATATGAAGAAAAACTAGTTCGGATTATGGAATCTTGCGTCCAAAAGTTACAGAATAGGGAATTGGAGTATGTTAAGGTATAATGGAGAAATGACAACAATGACACACTTACTCAGGAACCTAAAGTCGCAACGCAAGAAAAATACCCTTGGCTATTCCAATAAAGGTTAGTACCAAAATTGCACTACGACTTATTTAGATTTCCAGATATAATTGACGAGTTTTGAGGATAAGACTCATTTTTAAGGGCATGGAATGTGATAGCCACTAAGATTACCAGTTTAATAAGACACTAGTAATCACAACTCATGACTAGAATTACAAAAGTCAAGAATAACATTAAGAATTTGGAAATGTAAAATTTCATATTAAATAGTAATGATAAGTCAAAGAATTTTAGGGAAAACTAGCAAAAATAATTACTACAAGGTAAGAATAGGAAAATAACATTAGGCTTATTACCTAAGGTAAAAATAACCAAATAAATAATAATAAATAAGGAAAAGACCAAATTACCCTTAGTAGTAAAAGTAAATAGTAAAAATTAAAAACTAAATAGTAATTATAATAAGGTTAAAAGTAAATAAGTAATAAAACAAAGATAAGAAACATGATGAAGGCTCATGTTTACTACATGGAAAACATCATGATGACATGTCGTAGGAATTTATTCTAAATATACAAGAAATCTTATTAAAATAATAGGTATAGTATCAAAATGTCCTAAAATACGACAAAATAATAGATAGAGTATAAAAAAATGAAAAAATACCTCAAAAAAATACCTTAAAATTCCAAAATTATCCAAAACTCCATAACAAATTGCAAAAATGTTCCAACATGCTTCTAAAATATCTTACAAATTCTAAAAAGCAAGGAAACATATTTGGGAAAAACTTGGAAAATATCATAAATTAATTAAAATTAGATAACTTCTTTAATAATTTATCTGAAAATCCTTCCAAGTGTCTAAAATTAGTCAAAAAATTAACCAAACATGTATCGCCTTCCTAGTAACATGTGGTAAATTTTTAGCAATTTTTGAAAAATAAAAAAAAATTGAAAAATCCCTGCTATAAATACTGCCCCTCCCTTCTGATTTTCCTACACAATGTTGTTGGCATCCAAAATTGATAAGGAAAGGTTACCCTCTATAATTGAGAGCTTCTAAGGTGACCTGACAACTCAATGGTGGCCGAAGGTGATAGTTCTATGCTTTTTGAGTGGTTTTAGTATGGAAATTCTAGCAAATTTGTTTTTGATCCTTTCAAGGTGTCTTGTTTATTGTAAATTCCTTATTTACATGTCTACTTATCGTAATTTTCTTAGAATTAATTTTTCATATTTAGTATTTTTTATAATTTTTGCAAATTTTACTTATTATACTAAAATATACTAGTTTTAAAGAAAATTTGTAAAACTCTATTTGTTAGCTTATAAAATTCCCAAACTCTTTCCTATGCTTTCCTATATTTAATATGAACTTTTGATTCCATCCATGTTAATTATTAATTTATTTTCTAATTTCTTTACTATTTTAGCCTTATTTTCTACTAAATAGTAGTATATATGATAACTATATAATATATATTTTAGAATAATAGCGTGTACATTATATACATATATATCTCAATTTTCTTAGGACTTTTATCCTCTTAAATATGGTAGTTTTTATATTTATAATACCTTAACTTGAATTTACTATACTAAGTACATATCGATAAAATATACATTATAAATAAGTCATACTTATTTTCATAAAAGTTACACATTTTCCTCTTTAAGTTAATTATCAGTAATATCTTGTTATATGAATATATAATAATATGTAAAAAGAGTCTATATTGTAATTTCAAGGTAAAATCTCATTAACCTTGAAATTATCACATAAGTAAAACAAACAAAGCTAATACTTAAACTTTTTTTTGGGATTTTAACAACCATTCTTTAGAAGAATTTAGAAACCTACGAACAAGTAAGTGACCTATCTCATGATAGTTCTTGATGTGTTAATAAGGGATAGTAAGTCATTATATTATTTGTGCTTGTAAATTAGTTATATTTGCACATGTAGTAAATGTGGATGTGAGAATTTTGATTGATGATTTATGCTGCTTAACTTGAATATAAAATATTTTGATATGATTTCGATTCATTAATTGATTGCCTAATTAACTTAACTAATGTAATATTTGACTCTAAAAATTGTACATACATAGCATAACCGCATTTTGTATTTTCCTATCAACACTACATATACAATGGGGAAATAAGATTTTCTTCTTTCAATCATGTGGAACTAGCTGACAAGAGAGGGGGTTACCGTTTAGGTTAGAAAGGATCAAGATGGATAGTCGGAATGGGTATAGAGGAGAAGAGGGAAAGTCCATTGCACATCCTTAGATTAATGGGAAATATTAGGCCCATATAGTGGTGAGTTATAGTAAAACCCCTCGAACCTAGACTAATGTGAGGTTATTTTCTCTAGTTTTACGATGTACTAGTCAACATTGTATGGATGGCATTTGAAATGTTGCATTGCATCATACTCTAAAGGACTTGTTTGTTTTGCTTTGTTTTATTTAATGCTTATCCCTTACTACTTACTAAGCTATGGTTTTGCTCACCTTTTTATAGACTTTTTGGAAGATTTTGAAAGTTCCTAAGGAAACATGCTATGGACAATTCAGGTAGGCTTGTCAAAGAATATGAAAGAAGATGACAAAGAGTTATCTTTTGTAAAAGTTGTAAATACTTAGAAAGAAATCAAAGTATTGTAAAATATAGTCAAAACAGAATAAAGTAAAAATAAGTTAAGTGAAATATTCTATTCCTTAAGTATTGGCATTTGTTTTTAAAAACTTTGTGTATAATGAATATTTATGAGATCAAGAAATACTGCATTGATCATATAGACATTTAGTATATACTGCGAGACTATCAATTATTAATCAACCAGGGTATGACAATGTAGAATCGTACAGAATTGTACGATCATAAGTTTGTAGAATTGCATATCAAAATTTATAATTCTAATAAAAATCTATATTTAAATGATTTTACATTTGTTGTAATTAAGAAAAATATTATAAAATCATAAACTTATAAAATCGTATATTTAACTCGTAATTTTAACAATTGTACTCATGTCTAGATAGATGAATGCTCAACATGTGGCTACCTATCCTTATAACCTAAAGGATAGAAGCTAGCCTACTTGTAAAGCTACCAGTGTGACCATTTATACCATTTAGAAATGTGTTGAGTGCCAATTTCCTAACAAATACCATTGCTGCAAATGAGTATGAATGTGACATCTTATACATCTACCACTTGTTATAAGCACATACCTCATTCCTTATGTAAACTGTATGACTTCATCTATCTTTTTTACCATAACTTGTTCCCCTCATTCTATTGAAAACCTTAAATATCACAATCATTCTATCAAACATAATAACCATGTAGCTATTGCTAGCATGAGACAAAAAGGTCTTTTGATTTCCTTAAGGCTTTGTGAAGCTTAGCGTTTCTATAATTTTTCAACAACCTATGTTGTATAGAATTCCCCTTAACTAATGGCCCAATCGCTTCATCACACCAAGCTTGAAAGTACCCTATGAAGTTGTATCGACCTTATCCCAGTTGCATCCTTATCTTTAATTGCTTAAGATTAATTTGGTATTCACTCAAATTCAATTAGTCATTAATTAAATTGAGATTGTGTTTTAGTTGAAATAGTTTGTGAATCTAATCGAACTCAAATTTGAGTTCAAATGTTAGTCAAGTTTGAATTAAATTTGTATATTAATATTATTTCAATTGGGAGGAAAATGAATTTTAAATAAAGCAAGCCTAATAGATTTTGATGAATTTGATGAGTTTGAACATGTCTAG